>PVKM010028672.1:0-18153 GCA_004027735.1 Carollia perspicillata
CATTTTCTTAAACATGCTTAACTTTGGTGTTCTTTGAACAGTAAAATAAAAACCAATACCAAAATAATCAATAGAATAATTTAGACATTAATGTGTTTGTAGTTTTTGTTTGTTTATTTGAAAGCCTTTCCCTTAGCAATCTATTTTCTGATTAAATCTCTTTCACTTGACATGCCTTAGGTTTGGCTTGCCAAGGAGACTATTTCAAAACAGAATGCTGATTAGGGCAGTAATGAATAGCGGAATAAGAGAAAAAGTAATATACAACAATTAAGGATATATTGCCAGATGGTATATGTTAACCGGTTTTTCATTTTTGGAGCACCTATTATTTTTATGTAAAGTCTTTTACATAATATTATAGTCATTGACTGCACAAGGTTCAGTAAAACCGATAGACTGAAAATCCCTTGCTAAGTCATTATTACAATTTTCCTCAATGCTCTGGCCTTCACCAACTGCCTGAGTTGCACTTGGACGGTTCCTGCATCAGCCGCAACTCTTGACCGACATGCTGCTGGAGAGCCAGGAGACGCTGTCTGGCAGTGCAAGTGCGGAGGTCTCCGCGGGTACTAGAGGCTGAAGGAAGTGACCTTGGAAATGGGGGTGGGGACGGAGTGGGGGAAGCAATGGGGAAAAGGGTGGGACAACTGTAACTGAACAGCGATAAATAGCAGAAGAAATGTAGATATATGTCAAATAAACATAATGCGACTAAACTAACAATGGATCAAAGCTTGCAGGGTAACTATGAACTTTTAAAATCAATTTGTTGGATGATATCAAAGATTTTCTTTTTTTTTCACTATAGTCACCATGTCCAATACCACTAAATTGTCTTTTTTTCTTCTTGGCATTTTATCTCAAAGTTGAATTAAAATGTATTTTAATTTATGTGTTAAATTAAAAAATAAAATGCTATTTTTTCAACATGGGCATGCTTTCATATTTTATATTTTGATAGAAATTTGAAATGTAGTTTTCTGCATCATAGAAAATATGTTTAAGTTCATCAAATATATGTCATATGTTATTACCTTCATACAATTATAAATTACTTCTTATAAATGGTCACATTATAATATACAGTAGGAATTATGTGAAGAGCCAAGTAAAGAATGCTGATTGGAAATATTTAAGGAATATTTTGCATACTGGTTTTCAAGCTGAAATGAAATAATCTAATTACAAACACATTTGAAAGTGCACCAGAGTATATGCTTTCAAATTTATATAAGTTCCAGAAGAATTATTTCCTGGAAAGTAGATTGCCTTAAAATATTTTATAAGGTTTGTACTTTGTCATGTAGAATCTCTGGTAAGAAAATAATGTCTATAAATAATGAGATTATTTCATGGACTTTCCTGTTCACAGACAGTTAATATATTCCCATGTCATCAGTGAGAAAATGAATAGAGGCTCTGCTTAAAATGGCATAGAAAAAAGGAAAGATGTATCGATAAAAGTTACATAAACATCATTGTGGAGATATACTTTGTTATGTTTATTCTGCATATCTAGACGGATACTGTGACAAGTGTCATGATTACTCCTTCCTCCTTTCTCACATATGTTTGAAGTCAGGGTCGTGTTGCCAGTATTTCAAAGCCTTTGTGACACTTCCTTCCTAGCAGCCGCTCGCACATTAGTTGGCGGTTCCAGTGCTCCCCCGTGTGACTCCTGCCTTCCTTCCCAGCCTTGCAAATCCACCCCCACGTCTCCGAATCCTGGAGACCCTGCTCGTTTTCATTTTTCAAGTATAGCTGGTCCATCGCGCCTTTCGTTTAAGACTGACCTTCGTTCCCCATCAGATGCATGAGTTTAAGTAAAATGTGGAACTTGTCCAAATCTTATTTATTCACTCATAAAGTGTTGGTTTAGATGAGATACGCACACTCCATTCCCAGGCATCAGATTACACTCTACTTCCGTCCCCTGGTCTTACACCTCTTCTTTAACAAGTCACTACTGAAGTTATCATTAACTATATTGAATTACTACATTAATATTCCCCTTAGAAACCAAAGTATTCTTAAAATAAATTGTATAACAATCTACTACACTTAAAAAAAAACCACTTCCCTCTTCCTGTGTTAGTTTAGATGGATATGAAAAGGGGTTATAAGGAAACATCGGTCCTGTACATTTTTGTGGCTTTATTATGTCTTATGTTGGCTTGTTGAATTTAATTGTAAGCTGCTTAATTTTTGGAAATGTCAAATATATTAGTTTTGAATCATTTCTTCTAAACATTCTTTGTTATTTTCGTCTCTCGTCAGATGTTGATGGTTTTGAAAGATTTCTCTAATAGTTTCAAAGAACATCGGACTTTAATTCTAAATGAGACTCGTTGCCCCCAAAGCTAGTTATTTGGATCGACAGGTATCACTCATCCTTGGCCCTGTGCAATAATTCGGTCTTTGCCTCGCTGCCTCCCTTCCTGCCCCTGGCTTCCCATCTCTGCCTCTCACTGCATGTCCTCTGGCAGCCGTATCGCAGATTGTAAACTGGGATAAAAGAAGATGAGAGAAGAAAATGGGGCGGTGATTTTGAATTGTTTAAATAGATATAGACTGGGATAAACGTACCACGAATTGCATCGTTTTGCCTTCAGGAGCACTAAAGTTGAAATACTTAGTTTAATATCTAAATTGGTGATTGTACATTTGGCGTCAAAGGCCAACGAGAGCCTTGGACTCATCCACTTTGATTTGACCTTTATTTGGACTTTTTCGTGTGCGCCCTGTTGCGAGAATACTCTGGGGAGGCGCATGTGGTTAAGGCACAGGCTACTCTCCAGGGGACAAGGGACAATTCCCATGTGTGAGCGCCCGCAGCCTGGCTTTGCTGCCTCACTTGACAGCTTAAAATCTGTGAGAAAAAAAATCGAAGCTAATACCTCAAAACAATTGATTAAGAATGGAAATAAGGGAGTAAATGCTGCAAGAGGACTGACAAATTTTTTTTTTTTGAACCTAGTTGAAACTTAGATGTCTAAGTAAAAAAAAGGATTCCGGTACAGAGTTTGATAACGCAGCATTCTCTGCTAACTGGGGGATGGGATTCAGATGAAATTAAACGAACAGCTAAAACATGGTAGCTTGCGTATGTCACAGTCTTTGAGACATAATTGTCTTTAAAGTTTTTCAAAATCAAATTTCACAGGCTGTCCTCTGGTTTATCAGGTGCCACCGAACTAGAGAGAAGGTTGTGCCGCCCCAGACGCTCACCTTGCCGTCGCGATGACTGGGGTTTGTGGCATCCTTTCGTCACCGAGATACAGGCCTTACGGCCCGTGGGGCTGCTGTTCAGTATTAAAGCAGGGCCTAAGAAAAAGGCTGCTTGAGAGTATTCAGGTTCAAATTTTTATTTTATTTATTTTATGACTGTCTCTTTATTTTCAATGATTGCCTTGGTATTTCTTGCATTGTTTAATTTAATTGTTTTTCCATTACAGTTTGCATTCCATATTCTTTTGCATTAGTTTCAGGGGTACAGATTGGTAGATGCAAAATAGTCATGAGGATGTCAAGTTCCGCATATGATGCACAGTTGAGGACATTGTGATAACTATGGACGGCACCAGGGGGTTACTGGAAATACCAGGTTTAAAATGTCTAGGGTGGCAGAAGCAGAGGGGAGATGAGTCCCCTGGGAAAGCAGAAAACAGGACCATGCTTCAGAGGAGACTTCCTCTCGCCTTGTCAATGGGCTGAGTGCTCCCCTCTCCTGGGAAGGACTCCGTCAGGCATGGGAGGGAATAGATGCTGGCGCCCCTGTGCTCACCTCTTTCCCCGAGAAGGCGAGGGCCTCAGCAGCCACTCCCTTTCCAGAGCCAGTGGACGGTGCTCCTCCTGGACCACACGGGTGTTCTAGAGGCTCTCAGAGTAGAAACTGTCTCCTGCTTCTTGCTGTGTTGCAACTGTAATGCATGTAAGGTTAGGTAACTTTTGGTATCTTGAGTGATTGCTGTTTCATAGGACAGTTTGGGGTACTATAACTGGTAAATTAGGCTAAAATTACTTTGAAGTCTGTGGACTCTGGTTTGCATTAAGTTGGTGTTAATGACTAGAAAATATTTTAAAACCCTGGGTTTAGCTGCATCTGACGTGTCCTTATCAATGAGAAAAACATTAAGTCCTTCCTCCCACAAAGATGCGAAGTAAAAAGGAATAAAATCATATTCATAAACCTCTTAGAGAAGGACTCAACATCAGAGATTTAAGCAAATATTAAGTTTCACATACTCTTTTTTTCTGTAGAAGCTAAATGGAGAGAACATCATTATGAGTGAGGAGATTATGTACATTATAAATCAATCACACGCAGGAAGTATAGTTTTCAGGCAAACATATACTGTGAAAAAATGCTACATTATTCACTCCTTTGAGTGAAAAGGTATTCCAATCAATATCTATTATTTTCAGAGCAGACATGTTTTTGTTTTGTTATTTCCTTCCTTGCACAGACTTTCGGCATTAATATTGTTAGCAATTTATTTTTTGTAGCTTTCCTAGGAGGCTTCACTGCAGCTGTCAGTGTCTTGTTCTCTGTAAGGTTCCTTTGCTCAGTGCGCCTGCCCTGTCCACTCAAACGCATTGGAAGACCGCTCTCAGTTCTTCTCTCGTCTTTGATTGCATTTCCTTCTCGGGACGTTGTTGTCAGCTGGCAGGCTAGGCGCTAGGCTTCCAGCAGCACTGGCCACAGATCAGATCTCAGCCTTCGCACTGCCAGGAGCCAGAGTCCTACTGGGAGGGATCAAACCTCCACACCAGGGGATCTTCAAGGCAGGTCAAGTTCAAGAATAGGCTTGGAAGACTCAGTCTGCATCTCACAAAGTGTTATTTCTCACGTTCATTTCTTTTTCTGTGGATTGTCTCCACTCCTAAAACTGACTGATAAGGGCAAGTTCCAGTCCATTTACAAATTCCTGGTGCCTGCTTCCCCAGGGCCTTCTTCCTCTTCGTTCTTTAGTGTTTGTGTGTACTAACTTCAGATTAAGAAGTAAATTCAACTTCCAGTCTCGTCTCCTGTTTAGAAGTTTAGCTCCATATCAGCTGGAAATGGATCATTTGTTTCATTCTCAAGCTAGTGCATGTTATGCACGTAATGTCCTTGTGTTGTGGTGAATCTGAACACTAGGGATGGGCAGAGAAGACGCAAGCTATCACTGATCACACCTGTCGAAAGTCAGCAGTTTTTGTCAGTTAGATGTGTAAGGCCAATTGTTTACTTTTAAGTTAATATTGTATGATAATTACTTTCTCTATTTTGTTCAGATTAGTTTTCAATAGCTTATCATGTCATTTACTGTACTTTTTTCACTTAGTTTAATAGGTGGTGGTCATGGACATGTATATTAACTTTAATTCTACAGACGTAAAGAATGACTAATACAAAACTTCTTTTTGAATAACACCTTCTTCAATTGTGTATAAGATATATTCATGAATGTGAATTATTTCATCATCTTATGAACTATTTATTTGAAGCTATTCAGTATGTGTTGAGACCTTACATTTTTTTAAAAAATTGAGTTTCTGTTTGTTCTAGTCTTTACATTGTCTCTATCTGTTCATACTAAGATTGAGATTAATCTTAATTTTATGAGGTTGAACATTTTCCATGTATTTATTCACCAAGTATTTCCTCATACTTGAAATGGATACATGGGCAATGAAATACCATCTATAATCACTGAAATATAACAAAATACTCAGGTGTAAGTCTAAGAAGCCATGTACAGGGTGCATATGCTGAAAACTACACAGCACTGATGGAAGAAACCACACAAAATCCAATCATCAGAAAGACATGCCGTGCCAGTTCTTCCGAAATTGCTAATATAGGTGCACCACCATTTTTAACAAAATGCCAGAAAGGTTTTTTTTGTAGATATGGATAAGATTAATCAACATTATTCAAATATTTATCTGGAAATGCAATGGCCATCAGGTAAGTATAGACTAGCTAGGCCTAGCTTCATAAGGAGATACAGTGGCTTGAATAGGACTATCCAGTGGCAAGACTTACTATACATTTATCTTCATCAAGACTTTTGTCATTGGTGGAGACCCACATAGACCGATGGGACAGAACAGAGAGTCCCGCAGAGTACCTAGACTAACATCCTCAAGTGATTGACAAGAGGGCGAAAAACTATTTCAGCAAATTACACGAGAGGAATTGAAAGTGTATTAGGAAAGGAAAAAGGGGAAAAAGGGAAAGTCTAGTAGGAAAAAGAAAAGAAACAAAAAGAACCCAAACTTTTCACTCCTTGTAAAAAAAAATTAATTTTAAAAGATCACAGACTTCAATGTAAAAGATAAAACTATAAACCTTTTAGAATAAGCCATTAGCATAGATGTTTGGGACCTAGAGCTAAGCAAAAAGTTGTTAGTCTTCACCCCAAAATCATGATCAAGCAAAGGAAAAAAACCTGACAAATCAAATTTGATCCAAATGAAAATGTCTCCTTTGCGAAAGACCCAGAAACCAGCACATGAGATATTCAGAATCACTGTTCCTCATGAAAATGTATATTAAAACCACAAGGAGATATTATACCTATCACAATGACTAAAATAGTTTGGCAATTTCTTTAAAAAATAAACTTGCCTTTACCCTAAAACCTAAGTGAATCATCCCTCGCCTTTTATCTCAGAAAAATATGGCCTATGCATGAATGCAGACAGTAGATTCATTCGTAACGTTCACAAACTGGAAATGAGCAGGGGACATTTGTCTCTTAATTGCTTGTCTGTGTGGGACATTGATTGGTTTACTTGCTTATTCATTTATTTTGGTGGGAAGAGAAAATGATAAGAGAGCGCTGGAAGAGGAAGAAAAGGTGAGAATGTAATTAAGTCATATTAATAACGATTAAGGAATTCCCTAGATGAGAAATGCAGACAGAGATGTACGGTGGAAGGTCACCGGAGGACTGTCCTGGAGGAGGGACGCTGCGGAGGGTCGGTGGGTGGAGAGCAAGGAAGGCGCCTTTTCAAAATAAGTGGACATCTGTTGAAAATTACAGTGATGCTTGATACTTTGAGGAAAATGGTAAAATTCTAGATAGTCTTTCAAATTTTTAAAAATAATTACTGGACTATTTTTTACTTAGTAGTAGGTAGCATTACATTACATTGACTATTGGCTGTACTGATAGCCTTCATGGATTTTTTTTTTTTACATTTTTTATTGATGTTTGAATACAGTCGTCTTCATTTTCTCACTGCCACTTCCTTCTGCCCTACCCACGTCCACTCCCACCCTCAACCCTATGCCCCCTTGGCTGTGTCCACAGGCCCCTCATTCATGTTCATTTACATCCCTTCCCCTTCTTTCCCACGTTATTGGATTTCTAACAATTATGGTTGCTTCAAAATGGTTTTTAAAAAAGATTAGGACTGCCTTCAGCCTATAATAAATAAAATATCACAACATTTTAAAATAGAGATATTAGCCCTGGCTGGTGTGGCTCAGTGGTTGAAGGCTGGCTTGTGAATCAAGGGGTCATAGGTTCGATTCCCAGTCAGGGCACATGCCTGGGTTGTGGGACAGGTCCCCAGTGAGGGGTGGTGCGTGAGAGGCAACCACACATTGATGTTTCTCTCCCTCTCTATCTCCCTCCATTCCCTTCTCTAAAAATAAATAAATAAAACATTTTTAAAAAACTTGCTATCTAATGTAGAGATATTATAGGGATTACTCATATATTAGTAGTAATAAATAATTATAGTTTAGCATGTTATTTTTTGAGGAGCTAAATCTACGTGTTTTTCACTGAGATGTTTTTCCAAGCATAATCTTATAGTACATATAACATTTTTCTAACCTATAATGACCTTCACTAATGGTTAATAAACACAAAATAAGGTGTATTTAGAAAACCTGTGAGAGTGAAGTCACATTTATTATGACTATAAACAGTGCTGGGTTGGTGTGTTCCAAAGGGATAGATATTGTTCCATTATCAATGGCCACTAAAACTGTTACATTCCTATGAAGTTTATGATGGCTTCATTGAAGTCAAAATATGAGACTGTGCTGGGGAGAAATGTAGTATCTTAACCACCAAAGGGCAAAGCTATTTATATATTTTGATTCGCTCTTCTTTCTCTTTCCGGTGGCATATCCATATGACACACATTGCATTTTTTAAACTAAAAATAGAGTTTTGTTCCCTGCAGTGTTTTACATAAATCATACCCCACTATACAAAACTTGGGATTGTTTTAATTTAGCATGAAGAAAACACCTGAAAGAAACAGAAAATAAGACTGAAATTTTTTGACAGATGAATGTTGAAAGGTTCACATTGAACCTGTTTTTGATATCATTGATTAGAAAGTTATATACAAATCTCAACACGAAGTAAGACAGTATGAGCATACTTTTGAAATATATCATGTGCAGGTTTGTCCATTTTATGGAAACGTTTATCCCAAACATTTATTGATTAGTTCCAACCTCTCAGAGACTGTCGATTTCTTGAAAATCACTCCTTTCTTTAAGACATCGGCATCTTTTTTAGTAAAAGAGCTCCCGCTTCGTAAATATGCATGAGTCACAATAGTTTCACAACGAATCAAATTTAATTAAATGATGCATTTCCTCCACTTACAAAAGGTTTATTAAAGGTTTATTTGCTCATGCAAATTAAAGTGTTAGAGTAAAAATCCACATGAAACTTGGCACTCGCAATTAAAAAAAAAATATTGAAAGATTTCTCGCCCCCACTGCAGCACCTCACTGGGTCGAAACTGCTCAGCTTGTCAGTCGGAATCTTTAATGAAACTAGGGAGGAGGCTATTTATTTGCATAATAGGACATAATTTGCTGTGGTGAGGTTTTAATTATTTATAGGCTGTCTGAAATATTTAAAATGGCATCACTAAGGAGCATGAAGGGTTGGATAATGCCTTCATTTCAGGTTTCCTGCCGCTTCTTTTATGGGTCAAGCGATTTATTTCTAATTAGCATACCAGGCAAGTGACTTTAAAAACATAAGGAAAACAAATTGGTTTCAGTCTGTTTGCTGCCTGAGTAGTTGCGAGGGCCAAGGGTCACTGACAGAGACCGAGTGGAGTTGGAGATGGAGCCAGAAGTCAACGCCACGCGTGGAAATCACTGACTCGACAGAGCCGTGCGTTCATCTGTGGGCGCTGTTGACGTATGTCGTGGTTCCGCTTTGGGAGCAGGGGCTAATAGCTAATGGATTTTATGTTAATTGTCCCTTAAAATATTTTCTGACATTAACATATTTCTTACTGGAAATGATGTATGAGCAACAGAAAACAACGTTCCTTTTCTGTGGATGGAAGATGCAATAATTATTCTGGCCATGGGGGAAAATGCAGCCGTTTCAGGGTAAAATTTAATATTTAAAGACACGCAGTGTCTTTTATACATAAGAATGATAGCCAGTAATTAAAACATAATCGTGTTCACTTGTTAATAAACCATAGGGAAAGTTAGATATTTTATGAGTTCTGACTTAGTGGAGTGCACTAAAAAATGTTAGAATCTCTAAATTATCTCTTTTTGTGTGTGTGCATTGTTGATGAAGAAAAAGCCCTATGAAGTATCATTATAGGGTCTTTTATTTTACATAGTAAATGGGCTTCCATGTTGCTTAATGTCTATTTAGACACAATAGTTTTCTTTGCAGCCATTAAAGAATTGTCGTGTTTTAAATATTGTTGCATAGCCAGCAGAAATGTTTGTAGCGAGGGATTATTATGTTTCCACGATGTTCCCGATATTCCCATCACCATGCGCATGGATGTAACGTGGCCATTGTGAGTGTTGTCGAACAGCCTCTCCTCTGTCACCTTCTGGCCTCAGAACACTAAGACAGAGATGCTGCAGCTGCCAGCAAACAGCCTCTGGGCATCACCGAGGATGCCCCCGTGGCCGCTCGCACAGTAGACAGATGCTCTGTTCACAGTGAGGGGCCCGGCAGTACCACTCACGTGGCCTAGGTGATTGGCTGGGCTGTGAAGGAGTCTCCGATCTGCCGGAGAACTTTTTTGTGTCGCTGTGACTTGAAGGCAAGAAACAGTTACAATGAATTACGATATAGTTCCTGCAGGTATAGCCATTGGTTTTCATTCAAAAGATTTTTAAGTAGTCACAGGTGCAGGTAGTGGCAGTGAAGAATAGATAATGGAACAGAAAGAGCATCCTCTCAGCATTCAATAATGTATGGTTTAGTGGGAAAGTGAAAACAGATGCGAGATTGAATATTAATCTTCTTCAGTATACATTAACATTCAATATATTCTTGTTATCTGCAGAGAAAATTTCTAGTAAAATACTGATGTGCAGAATCAAGTGTGGCAGAGGAATAATAAACGGTTTGAGGAAACTGGGATACAAGAAATAGGAGAAAATGGATGTGAAAGTATTAACAGATACTTAAATGTTTCAGAATAACATTTGCTTTTAAGTAACTTTTGAGTATATTTTAACATATGAAGTTGCCCATTCAAAGGTCGAAAAAGTCAAAATCAGTGATTTCTTAGGGTTCAGTCCAATCTGTAATTCACGGAGGAACATGATCCTTGATGCAGCAGCTGTAAGTACCATCGAGAGTAGAGAGCAATCTTGGTGGTCGTATGAGCACGCCTATGCTGAAAGCACAGTTAAAAAGTTACTGTACTTTTCAAAAATACATTTTTTAGAGGAGTCTTATAATCAAAGCAATATTGGGCAGAAAATGCAGCATTCCTATATAATCTTTATCCAACACTCACAACCCACCCCCAATATCCTACATCAGTGGGGTACCTTTGTTATAGTGAGTGAACCTACAGTGATAATTCAGCCTCACCCACACCCCATGTGGGTTCGCCCTTGCTGCTGTTCTGTCTCTGGGTTTTGACCAATGTGTAATGACGTGTATCTATCAGTGAGTGCACAGGGAATGGTTTCACTGCCCTAAGCCTCCTCTGTGCTTCACCTACTCATCCCTTCTTTCACCCTGACTCCTGGAAACCAACCGGTTTCCTCTTTCGAATGTCCCCATCCTTACTTACACCTCTTCCAGAATGTCATATAGTTGGAGTCACATGGTCCATAACCTACTCCGTTTGACTCCTTACACACCATACTATGCATTGAAGGTTGATTCATGTATTTTCATGACTAGATAGGTTCTTTCTTTGTAGCACTGATTGAAATTTCATTGTGTCTATGCCGCACGGGTTATTTTCCCATTCACCTACTGAAGAATATCTCAGTCGCTCCTGAGTTTGGGTGATTATGGATAAAGCTGCTATAAAAGTCAGTGCAGGTTTCTGGGTAGACATAAGTTTTCAACTCATCTGGGTGAATGCTAAGAAGAACACTTGTCCTTACGAGTGTATTTAATTTTGTGAGGAGCTGCCACACTGTCTAAGAGACTGTACAGTTTGCATTTCCACCAGCAATGACTGAGATCAGATGTTATTCCCCTCCCCATCGGCTTCGGTGTTGTCAGGGTTTGGGATTTTTGTTATTCAAGTAGATGTGTAGTGGTATCTCATCGTTGCTTCAATTTCAATTCTCTACTGACATAAAACATTGAGTATTTTTCATGGAATATTTGCCATCTGTATGCCTTTGGTGACATGTCAAGACTTTTGCCCACTCATCGACCAATTGTCCATTTTCTCACTGTTGATTTTTAAAACTCCTTTGTTGTGGGAGCAAACTCTTTTTGCTGTGGGTTGTCTTTTCATTCCCTGGATGTTATTGTACTTTTGACAGCATCTTTATGATGAAAGCTTGTGGCATTGTCCCAAGGAAAGAATAATCTTTAGAATACTTTCACTACAGCTGTGGCCAACTCGTCAGAGTGTCGAGATCCTGGTTTCATGTGGCTCAGTCCTGTCACCCCAACACTGAGGCTTACTTTAGGAGGTGTGGGGAGAGAGAGGAATAATCTCTGAATTAGGCAGAGAGCTACACATAGGCACCAAGCCCCTTTTCTTCACACCAGAAAAGAAATCCCCCCTGGGATTTATGTTCAGAAGATAATTCTCACAGTGACGCGTTAAGAAATAAAGTTGGCACAACTGGCTTGACTTGAGGACCTGGCTATTGCGGGCTCATGGATGACCAGCATTTGTTAAACAAAATGCTGGGCTCAGCAGGGCACCCTATACATTCCCGTGCTGGAGAAACCCAAAGGACTTGGGATTTCAAAGACGAAGCACCCCTATTAACCATGAAAGAAGCCTTCACTTCACCCTTAAAATAAAGTCAACCCACAAACGTTTCTGAGAACACATAAGGTGTTTCCATAATTCCATTATGTATGTGCTCTACATAAACCTGAATGTGATGCTCTGAGGTTAAGTTGAGAACAACTACTCACTGTGAGAAAACACAAAGAAACGTGATTCAGTGGGCTGTGCACACATGGTTTAGTAACAATAGTAAGAGGCCTTACATGTCCCTTTGAAGAATTCAAAATAGAGATGATATACATCATAGTCAATGTAGACACAATCTTTTGAGCACTAAGACCAACTTACTAAATATTTCTGTTACTCATATTTATGTCTAGGAAACAAATCTCAAACCCACAGGCTTGAAGACTATGGATGTGTTTATCAAAAACTAGATAAAATTTTACTCCAGTGTTTAGATGAGGCATAATGTAGAGTCCATTACATGTTGCAGTTATAATAGAAAATGATTATTCCATTGTCATGTGCAGATGCATATAAAGATCATTTTATTCCTGAATGCTAAGACAAGAAAACCAACTAAATATTGTTATGTTATTGATGTCAGATTTCTAGCTATTTTTTCACAGAGAATTGATAAAAGGATTTGATAATAGAATCAAATGAATAAATTCTTTGTGAAGTGATGTTAATCAGAAAAGAAGTAACAGCTCCTAATTTCAGTTAATTAGAAATAATTCTGATATTTAAATTTTGCAATTAGATTCTTTCTATTAATAGCCACCAGGACACTGAGAAACAGTTCTCTGTAATCTTACAGATCATCTCTACTTTCGTGTAGGTGTATGTATGTGATTTTTTAATACGGTCACTCTGTTGGAAGGAAATTTTTGCAACATGTGAAATGGCAGAACACTCTTTACAGAAGTTGAACAGTTTGGCAAGAGTCAGTGAAAGTCAACGGGACACACATTTTAATCTGACCTTAAATCCTTCTTGCACTTTCAGTTCTGGAGCCCAGAATTCTTTGCTCCTTAAAATAAATTCTTATTGTGGATTCATTCTTTTGTTAACCATTTATATTTCTGTTAGGCAATGGGGAAACATTTCTCCCCCCAAGAAATAGAGCTGCCCTCTGTGACCTCCATGTTTCAAAATGACATTATGTTGACAACTTTATAGAAAAACATACCACAGGTTACCCACATTGATGCCAATCGGCTATGTTTTTCTTCATGATTTCCTCTATCCTAGTCTTATCATGTATAGCCATGTATATACCAGACACATATAGTGCTTTAAAATTAGATTTATAAAACAATAGAATCACAACGTACATGAGTTTGCATTTTGCTTTTCTTCCTTAAACGTACTTGGTCGACTTCTTTCCAAGTCAACTGGTTTATCTGGATTTTAATGGCTGCATAATATTCCATTGTGTGAATGAGCTATAGACGACTCAACATTTCTTTGTCCATAAGCATTCATTTTGTCTCCTTTTTTTTTTGCCACTGGGAACAATGCTGTAATAAAAATCTTGTTCAAATATTAGTCCATAACAGAGCTTTTATTTTCATGGCATATTTTGCCAGATGTAGAATCACTGAATCAAAGAAAATATTTTCTTGAAATACTTTCTCTGAATTGCTTCCCCCAAAGGTTGTAGATATTTTTATCAGCAATGCATGAGACCACTTCATATCACAAATCTTTGCCTGCATAAGTTTCAGCTCTTCTTGGTTCATTTTCCAGATAGTGAGTGGAAAATGACATGCCGTTTTGGTTTAATTTGCCTTTGCCTAACAGCTAATGTGTTTGAGAATCTGTTCATATACTTGCTAATCACCTGTATGTGATTTTTAAAAATTAATTGCTCACTCTTGCCTTTTCTCCATTTTTATTAAATTGTCTACCTTGTTCAATTTGAAAAAGCTTGTTGTATTATTTATAACCCTTGAATACTTGAATGCATTTTCCAGATTTATCCTTTGCATATTACATCCGTTCGTGATATGGTTTGCTGTTAAAATGATATTTATTTAGACAAATAGAGGGGTGGTCAAAAGGAGGTTTAGAGTTGTTTGCATGGAAAATAGCACCATAATTAATAACAATACAAGAATAAATTCTGTGTTTTGCATACCGACAACTATAAACCTACTTTTGCCAATCCCAGTATATTTTGATACAAGAAGACTGGGTTTGAATTCGTGGTGAAAAATTCTTCTTCACTGAGAGAATATGCATGGTGTCCCCCCAGCTGGTATAACACTGATGTATGTATGTGTGATATGTACACTTTGAATATCACGAACACTCTCGTATGCTCCTACAGCCTAATTAGTACATTATAACATTTCATCCCCATCGTGTCTCATCTTCACCCTCCTGCAGATAATCAACAACGCACATTTTTACATTAATTATGCTTTAGCTTACAGCTTTCACACACGTGTGCATATTCCTGAACAATGATGCACCATGCCGTTCCATATGAGTCCTCTCCTAATGGATCCATGTGGGGTGCCTTGCTCAGCCTATTTGGTTCATGTTCAGTGTGTGGAACATGTTCATGCTTACGAATGTGAACACAGATTACATTATTCTTGGGCACTTCCTATTTCAAAAATACTGTGGAATACATTTTTGAAGGATTTCAATTGTTTTATTTTTCATATTTCACTTTTAATCCATACAGCACTGACTGTTGTATATAGCAAAAGGTCGATGTCCTTGTTTGTCTTTTCATGTGACTAGTAGTGTAATTTATTAAAGGACCCACGCTTTCCACAGATTGGAAACACCTCTTTTGTCATGCACGAAATATATAGGGGACTCTTTCTCTGTGTTCCAGTCTGTTCCGTTGATGTTTTGAGATACTCCCATATCTATATGCCATAGCGCTACAGCGTGGCCTGGGTCGTGGTAAGGAAACCCCTGTCTCTCACACAGCTGCCCTCCCATTTTCATAGCTCTGTGTGATACCTTTGGTTCTCTACCAACTTTTAAAATATCTGACAAAATTTAAGTAGCTATCACAACATCAAAACCTGTTCTGACTCTAACTGGAAACCCATTAAATTCATACTGAACTGGGTTCAATTCATTTCAAAATAAATCCCACTTGATAATGAAGTATTATTGGTTTAATCCATTTTTGTGTTAATCTTTTAATTAGAATTTTGGCTTATACAATGAATGAGAACTGTCTCAAGTTTTTAGTTTTTAATCAAAAACTAATAGATTAAAAAGCTGTAAGCTGCAGTAGATCACAAAATGACTGAGAACTTTCTATCTCTTTCTAGGGTCAGACACATTGTAAATAAGAGGGGAATTGTGGCTTGTGTGAGGATTATACTGCTCGTCTGTGAACCCAGCTGTTCTTAATGCCTTTTTCAAGGGTACATATTTATTCTCCCTCCCATTTTCTGCTGTGGTAATAGAGCTATTCTCATGTTCTAATCCTTCTTGAGTTAATACTAGAAACTGCAGCTGAAACCATGCATTTTCTTTAAGATTTCAAATTTGTTGCCATCAAAGTGTGTAGTATTTCCTCCAACTTTTAACCTACCTATATCGGCACTTATTTACCTTTTTTTGTTCCTAATATGTCTGTTTACCTCACTTTCTTTTAAAAATATGAATCAGACTTACAAGGTGTTTACCTTACAAACATATTTTAGGCTTTACATATTCTCCCTGACATTTTTTTCTATTTCGCTAATTTCAGGTTTTAACCTTCCATCTTGTTTCTTGTGTTGTATTGTGTGGTTGCCTCGCCAGTGCTTCTGTCTCTACCAAGTTCTGGTTTTCCCTGTTTGTGCTTTAAGAAGGAAAGCCTCAAAGGCCATACACTTTATTCTTGGAATGGTGTCCACGGTGTCTCTTCCGCTTCCTTAGGAAATGTTACATTCCTCCCACTTCGGACCCAAGGGGCCATTGAATCTGGCTATTGTTGTTTTAATTCCCAAGCAAAGATGTTCATTTTGAAATGACTTCTTAAAAAGCTGCTAAGTGTTTGTTTGTCGCCAGATACGTGATGGATTTGTAAAATATTCTGCAAACACAGAACATACACACGCACACGGACGTGCTGTTCAAGCTGCACATTCTCCATTTATAGATGAAATCAGACGTCTTGAGGACGCCGTTCATTTCTCCTTATCCTTTCCGTGAAGTATGCCAGACCTTTTCAATTCCAAATACTTTTACCGAAGCTTGCAAATACATGTTATTTCTAGCATATCTTGCCATATAGAAGCTGTGGTGTTCAGCAAATGTGAGTTTTCTAGAGGTACACTGGCTCTGTCTCCTTGTCTTCCTTTCTCCAGGTGTCTTGGAAGGCAGTGAGAACTGTGTTGGTCACGCACAAGGAGCCCATCTTCCCATCTCCAACTCCCATGTTCTTTTCTTTTTTAAGATTTTATTTATTTATTTTTAGAGAGGGAAAGGGAGGGAGAAAGAGAGGGAGAGAAACATCAATGTGTGGTTGCCTCTCACACAGCCCCTACTGGGGACCTGGCCCATAGCCCAGGCACGTGCCCTGACTGGGAATCGAACCAGCGACCTTTTGGTTCAGAGGCTGGCGCACAATCCACTGAGCCACACCAGCCAGAGCTCCAGTTCCCATGATCTTAAACAGCGGTGTAGAAAATGCAAAAACGAGGGCAAAAATAAAACTCAAATATGATGTAAAACCATTACCTCTAATGAGGTAAAACCATTTCAATATCACAGCAAGGACTGGAAATCCAGCAAGACTTTCTCTGCCAGTGACGGACAGATTAGGGATAGGACACATGACTGCTGTAGGGTTGCTGGGTCCGCGTGAGCTCTCACACATCAGCTGTTGTCAACATTACTACGGCGGCCACAGTTTATTGGGTGTTTATTATATGCCAGGTGTTGCGTTAATTGCTTCGTATTGTTTCTCATTATAATACTATGAAGTGGCTTGATAGTTTTATTGGCTGCCTGTTACAGAAATGGCAAGATCATGGAGTTTATGAGCACTAAACCCAGAATTCTAACTTTGGTGTTTGGCTCCCTGGTCCTTTCTCGCAGGTGATACGCTGTAATCTCTCCATTATTTTTCATATCGCCATCAATGAAGAAGACTGCAGAGTGGGGAACTTGGCTGTCATTCTGCTGCTGTTAAATTGCCGTGGGTGATGCCATGGGGTGCACAGGGGAGGAATGCTGGTGCTGGCTGTGCCCCGTCTCACAGTCATGGCAGATGAATGAAAACGGGCACATTGTCCTGCCACTGAACAGCTGGAGTGTGTCAGAGCATCGGTGGAAGTGTGACAGCAAGAGAGTGACCAATAACTCTGTTGTACCTTCTTTTCGATTTAAATAAACTTTTGAGTTTGAATACAAATGAAAATCTTGCCAAGAAAGAGACTCTCCAGATTTTTCATATGGAAACTTTGGCTTAAATCAAACCACCGGCATGTTATGCCACATTAATATTTTTCCCTTAACTCCACGAATTGAGCTGGGTGTGCAAAGGCAAATTTGTATACACATCTATAAGCATCTGCATGTATAAATACATGCACACATGCATTATCATGTATATGTTATATATATACAATGAATGAATGAATATTTACATCACAGGTTAATTAATAATTCCTCGTATATACCAAAGTCGTTTTTGATTTCCTGAAGGACTTTATGACTGTTCCTTAGATTTTTGCTCCTCATGAGAGAAATCTGTGACATGAAGTGCTCTTTCAATAGGCTAGTACTTATTATTAGCCATAAATTATATAACTACTTAGAATGCTGAAGATAGTACATTTTAATTATCAACCCAATTAACGTAATTGCTTTTATCCTAAGTGTAGACAATTTTGAGTAATTATAACTGACAATTTTCTCACACAATACTCTCTCTTCTGATGGTTGTTCTACTGCTTATGTAGAGAATACCCTCAACAGCCAAGGAAGAATGTCTAATCACGAATT
>PVKM010028673.1:0-18158 GCA_004027735.1 Carollia perspicillata
ATTAGTAGTGTTGTATGTGTTACATGTGACTCGCTAGAGTGACATCTGAAGAATGACTAGTTGTCAGGTTCTGTGGCAAAACCACTGACAAGTTAGGGTATGGCGAGAAAGAGAATTTTCTTAGTTTAGTCTTCCATTGCACTGTGTTGGTAGAGGCGAGGTTAATGAGGACCTAATGGGTCAGTAGGAGTGTGTGAGAGTCTCTGTGTGGAGGGAGGGGGCTCAGAAAAGATGTATTTTTAACCAGAATTCCAGTTAATTCTGGTGAGGCTGGTCCTGAGAAACATTTCCTGGGGGTTCTGCTGAGGGACTCTTTTGATGATGAAACCTCATAATGATCCTTTCTTTGACTATGGGTCATCTGACATGCTGAGCTCCTACTGTGTGCCACACCCTATGTTATGTGCTATCTATATACAAGTGTTTAATATTCACTATGCTAAATAATCCTTCACAAAACCCTAAAAGTTAGCATTATTATCACCCTGTAGATGGGGCTACAGAAAATGTTTAAAGATGGGTTTTTCGGTGGGCCTGATCTACTCATATTAGGTTTTCCCTTTTCAGCCACAAGAGAAGGTCCCAGCTCTTATACCTACTTACCCCTAAACAACTCTCTGGGGACAGGGACACATGAGCCAAGACTCCACTCCAAGTCTTTGCCCTGTGGCTGCTACACAGAACATGTTTTGAGCCTTAACAAACGTAAGATCTTTCCACTACAAACAAAATCATATGGTGACACATTATATCTGTCTGCCTGGTAGAATGGGTCACTATCCAACAAGCTAGTCCAGGGAGAATGAGGAAGCATTGCTCTGTTGAGCCTTACCAAGTATACAGACTGAAGTCAACCCACACATAAAAGTTTTTTAAAAGGAGGTGGAAGAGGGAACAGAGCAAGAAAAGGAGAGAAAGATTTGCTTTGCTTTTTTCATGAGTTATGAATTCAGACTAGTGTAAGTAGTGTCTTCATTTTAGTGTGTGTGAGGAATGCTTTTTCCTTTTAATATTATAGAAAGACCCAGGCTCCATGTGACTACAGCAAGGATTTCAAACTCAAACACTTATGGAAGCTTGAAATGTGGTGAATCAGGGCTGCCTGATGTGTGGGGTCTGGTGACCAGAAGGGAACATGCCCCTTTCTGAATGGGACTGCCCCTTTCAGAATCAGTGAATAAATTGTTCATCGTTGTGCTAGAAATTTCCATTTTTAAAGAAAAGTTGAAAATACATATTTTATTTTATTTAGGTTTTTCTGATTTTTTGATTTTGCATTTAATTTAAACTTTTAAAGCATTCTTTTTTTTGTATACATATAATTTTTTTAATTGTTTTTCAGTACAGTTTTCTGTCTTTTACTCCCATCCCAGACCATCCCCCAGTGCTCCCCACCTCCCTCCCCTTTCCATCCCCCTTAGTTTTTGTCCATGTGTCCTTTATACTTGTTCCTATAATCCCCTCCCTTTTCCCCTGAAATTCCCTCCCCTCCTTTTAAAGCATTCTGTTGGCCAACTCAAACATATAGATTTGTAGTCAGCGACTTCTCTGTTACTGTAGCATGAGGGAGAACTCACGTAACTAAAATATGGGAACATGACTTACTGTGTGTCCTATAAGCCACCTCATAAAGCTCTCAAAACAACCCTGTGTTTAGAAATCATTGTGCCCATCCTACAGTTGAAAGTGAGGCTCAAAGAAGTTCAATGACTTTGCCAAGTTCACATGGACTACAAAAACCTAGTGCAGGTCTGAATTCACATTGGTTGAACTGGAAAGAGCTGCAGATTTGGAGATGCCATGTCTTGTGTCCTTTGGGAGTGAACAGTCCTTCTCAGGGTTGTGACGGCACTATTTGTGGTGTCTAGGGCCATGCCACTGTTCTCCAAAGGTTAACCCCACTGGTATATGATGCAGGTGCTGGGCTGGCTCTTTTGATTAGCATGAACTGGAAGTTAGTAATTGATTACCAACCTTTCTGGGGTTGTCAAGCTTAGATTTACACCATTTTGTAAAATCACCCTCCCATATCCTTGAAGTCCATATATATAGTCTACATTATCTAGACATTTCATGTGTGAAATTAAGCTTCCTGAATTGTAACCCAAATGTGGCTATTAGCCTCTAATCGGAGGCATGTGTGTGGTGGTAGTGGCGGTGAAGTCTATTCACTGATATGCCAGCTGTCTTTAAAATTAAGGTAAATTATCATTCATTTTATACTGAGAATTTTGTGACACTTCTTAAGACACCTTGAATCTCTCTGAGTTGCTACACATCCAGAGTGAGTCGTCAAAGCTGTAATCTATGCGTGTCGCTCGTTTTTGAATAGATTATGAACTCTTAGAGGATTAGGCTTGTGTCTATATAGTTCTCTTTATGCAGAGATGAAGGCTTTCACAGCATTATCTATAATTGGGTGTTTAATAAGTGCTTTTTGATGAGGATAATGGTATGGGAATAAAACTCTCGAGATCCAGAGCCTGCCTGGATTTCTTGCCTCATTAGGAAAGAAGGAGAGGTGACTGTGAAGGCTTAGGTAAATATGAACGTAGATCTCATTCAGGAAGCCACACACTCTCCTAGTGCGGAATGCTGGGAAGAGAAAAACTTAAAGCGTGTGACAGAGACAGAAATTCTGTCGACTGACATTAACACCAGTATTTACCAATCTTCTCCAACAAGGTAGACTCCATTTAGGATCTAGTTACACTTCCCATAGCCTCAGATTGCTAGACAAATTGCATCAAGGTTTACTCAAGGTCACTGCCATTAGGATGCATAATGGCAGGCACACCAGTGCCTATGGGGGGTGAAGGCAGAGGTTAATGGTTTTCTTTCTATTTGTATTATTATTTGATCTCTGGCTTTCGTGGTCAGATGGGTTTTTGTAAGCTCTTCCCATCTAGCTTTCTGAAGTGTTTTTCAGGTTGTTTCTTTTAGGGCCATTTTACAGTTGCTTTTCACATATATGTTTTGTATCAAAAGGCTCTTGAAAGTTTCTTCTTCACCGCCAAGGTGAATTCTTTTCAGCAAACTGATTTTGAGCTTGCACATCAGTGGGAATACACTTTATGGCCCTGAAGTACACACATGAAATAAATTTTATGTTTTGTATACTTTACCACAATAAAAAATACATCAAGCATCCGATCAGCCATCGAGTTTGTCAGACTGATCCATACCGCACGGGCCATGTTTGTGTGCAGCTCTGTAAATGTATGAGTGGAGAATGTTGCTCTGTAACACTCAAGTGCAGGAAATACCATATCATTTTATTTTCCCTAAAGCAAATTAAATTTCACTCTGAGCTCTCATCTGTTGGAAGGGTGTGTGAGAAAAATCAATCACATTACATTCCAGGGAACACATTTCCTAGGATTCTTAAAGCATTTGCGTAGACTTTCATGAGATCAGGAAAACAGGGGTGGAGGGTTGTATCCTTCTCACAGGACCCCTTTGTAATTATTTCTTTGTTTGCCTCATGATGCGATTCTCAAATTTGGTCTTTCACTCTCAAGTTCATAGACTTGCTGGTCGTAATAAGCTCCTCATAATGGCCCTCTCTGCTGACCATAGACTTGGTCAGAGGGACACTTTCTGCTCTTCTTCAGGTCAGAGTGGGTTTCATAGGAACCTGCAGGAATCCATTCCATCTTGGGTATTGCTTCAAAGGGGACATGGGTCTCTAGTATTCACAGGAATGTACCAATTCCTTATCCATTTTCTAACTTTGTTTTTTTTTTTATTTTGTATTTTTTGGTCTGCTTTTCACTTTATTGATTTTGTTTCTTTTAATTTTTTCTTCTACTTATGTAGGGTTTTATTGATTTTTTTTTTAGAGTTTTTTAAAAATTTATTTTAATTGTTGTTCAAGTACAGTTTTCTGTCTTTTACTCCTGTCCCAGTCCACCCCGCCAGTGCTCCCCACCTCCCTCCCATTTCCACCCCCTTAGTTTTTGTCCATATGGCCTTTATACTTGTTCCTGTTATCCCTTCCCTTTTCCCCCTGAAATTCCCTCCCCACTCCCCTCTGGTTGCAGTAACCTTTTCTAACTTTTGAAAAGCTCATTCTCTCTGGTTGGGCTCTCTGCCTCCCTCACCTCCAGTACCCAATTAGCCCAAGCTCCCAGAGAAGTTTTTATTTGAGGAAAGTAGAATATTATTTGAGGGCAGCTGAAACTTTGACTTTTCTGTGGTAAGATACAGACTTGTTAGTGATCTCGAAAGTGCAGGATCTGAGACTCAGAACAGATAGCCTAGGATCTTCTTGATATCAAGGGGAGATAAAAATGCTCCTCCATTTTCTGTATGTCCAAGGCAGCTAGAACAAGAAATGATTATTCCAATAGTTTTTTTTTTACTATTCAAGTATTAGTATTAGTAACATAATAGTTGTGAATATGGCTTTAGAGACAGAGCTTGGGTTTGAATCTTGGCTGTGCCACTCACTGGCTATACAACCTTGGGAAAGTTATTTAAGGCCCCCATGTCTCAATTTCCCCATCTTAAACTAGAAATAACAATGGCATTTTATCATTAACTTGTTGTGAGAAACAAATGTGTGAATATGTACTAAGTACATAAAACAGTGTGCCTGGCATGTAGAAAGTGCTCAATATACGGAAGCTGTAATAATAATTGTGATTCTTACAGAGCGTTACCAAGACTGGTGATTGATTCAGTTTTTATCCTCTGGAACTCTGGCTTAACTCTAATGTCAAGGAGTCCAAGGAAGGAGACAAACCCTCTGTACTAAATTGGTGTTGGTTCATAGATGCTTCTAAAGCATTTTTTTGGTAAGAACTCCCTTTTGGGATACTGAACATATCCATGTATCTCAGAGAAATGCTATAAATGTATTGTTTCATGAAATCTGTTCCCTTTCCTTTCGGAATTCCAGCTGGACCACAGAAAATTACTTAAGTGTGTAAATTAATCAAGTCATTTTGAAACTCAAACATAACTTCCAATTAAGCCAAGCTCTGTTGCTTATTAACTCTGGGTAATTTGCTTTTTTTTTGTTTGTTTGTTTGTTTGATCCCTGGCCTTTGAGTAAGTGTTGACGTAACTTTTTTTCCCAGGGTTGCTATAAGTCTCGTTGACTAAATTTCAGGTAAAATTCCTTGAGATTCTTAGCTAGGAAAGGCTGCAACAGGCCAAGTGCTGTGATGACCCATGTCCTATTGTTAGCATTGACTTTTCTCACCTTGATAATGACTCTCAGCCTAACTTGAAAGCTAGTAGGTGCCATGTCTTTGCTGCTACCTGTGGCTATGTGTGGCGGTGGCTTTAGAGAAAATTTTATTTTTTGCATGGCTTAGGGTTTCATAAATTATAGAAATGCTTTCTTTTTGGCTTGAATAGAACATTAAAGATGTCCCTGACATGTCACTCCCTTCATATCTCAGTATCTTCCATTCTCATTGTTTCCCACTCTGCTATTGCTGGGATGTTTATTGCTTGGCTCACCAGAGAGCTAACAGAAACATCTAACCATAGGGCCAGTGCTTCCTCATGCCATTCCCAGGATTCAGGGATTCAGTGTATGGGTATATTGGGCATGTTTTAAGCCATAAGTTTGTAACCTGTGTGACATGATTCATTGGTATGTCTTGATCAGTTTCCTCATCTGTCATGTCTTAGAAATCATGTAAAGCAGTAATCACAGGCATCTACTTGTGTTAACTAGATTAATGCTGGCTGATTAGCAAATGAACCTAAAAATCTCAGTGGGTTGATAAAATAGATATTAATGTTCTACTGGGGCATGAAGCCCAGCTATAGGTGGGCAGTAGGGTTCTACTCTACAAAGTCATTCAGGGAACCAGGCTGATAGAGGCTCTGCCATCTTCAACAAGTGACTTCCAAGGAAGGCCTCCCTGGAGACATCTGTTTTCAGATGGAGAAGGAAATTTTGGTACATGTATGTTTTAAATGTTACAATAAGTAGGTAAGCTGGAGCTTCAGATGGAATTGTGGGTAACCATAGCAGAAAAGGAGCTAGCTACCAAGTTGAAATTGACAGCTTCCTTTTGCCCATTTATCCTTTATCACTCAGAATCAGGATTAGACTTGGAAAAGGTCTATGAGTCAATGTGCTTATTTTCCTACTCCAAGAACTTCCAGCACGTGGGTGTACTGACGCACTTCTTCCCCATGGGACCTACTTCCCTAGAGCAGCCCTGGTATTAGTCGCTCTGCTGGGTTTAAATCCTAGTTCTACCAGTTAGGCGCTGAGCAAGTTGTATTATCCACAAAAACATAATTTTAACAACCTCTTCATTGGGAGGTTGTATTAAATGTACAATGTCTGACTCACAGCGCATATGAAATGGAGTACTTATCATTATTCATACTCTAATTTTTTTTTAACTCGTCACAGTAATTCCCCTCCTGAGTCCAGGCCCTGGGGTTATCCCCTCCCGCTATGATTCTGGGTTTGGCCATCGGACTTGTGTTGGCCAATGGGACAACAGCAAATATGATGCAAGGAGAGACCTGAAAAATGTCTGGAGGCTTTCCATCTCTTATTTCTCATGGGGATCCCTACAACTTCCACCATGTGAATGAACCTAAGATATCTTGATGGGTGATGAGTGATACATGGCCAAGTCATCCCATCACCCTAGGTGACCCTGAGTCAATTCTCAGACACATGAGACCATCCAGCCCCAGGCAAGATGGCCCAGATCAGAACCATCCAGCCTAACTGAAGAATTGTGAAAATAATGGAAGTTTATTATTTTAAGTGGGTGCTTCATTATCCAGCAAAAGCTAACGATGCAAAGGGATCACAGGTGAGAGGTTTACCTGGGTCAGATTTGGAACTGGTACTCATCATGTCACTAAATATGTCACATGGCTCCATCTAACTGTCAGGGAGACTGTAAAATGCAGGGAAGCCAGAAAGAAGAGGCTTGAAGAACAGCTGGCCAAGGTCTGCCATGCTCATTTACCCTTACTTTGTAAAAAAGAACCCTTAGGTGGTAGTCAGAGTGTAACAACTTCCCACGCAAGTTCCTTGGGCCAGGTCACTAGACAGTCCCTTTTGGTTTATTTGTTTGGCATGAGGAGATAGAAGGCAGGAGACAGGACAGATGTGCTGCCTCCCTGGGAGGCAGTTTGGTAAGTTAATTCCTGCCAAGGTTCTGTGGCAACCCTGAACAAGAAAAAAAAAAAAAAAAAAAAAGAACCTCCAGGCAAAACCTCAAGGTAAGAAGGGTTTTAAACTATGATTGCTGAGAATAAGAGACTTTTATTTCTTCCTACTGAGAAGGAAGTCAGGGCATTCCTCTTTGAGAATGTTATTGATACATTTTTGCTTTTTGCCCTCTAGCATCTAAAGCTGCCCTGCCCCCATGCTCAAAGAAGTGAAGGCAAGCTCTCCCAATTCTGGCTGTTACAATATTTCTCAACCCAGATCATTTGTCAGTAAAGTCCTCTTTCTTTTCATCCCATTCCCATCTTTGATCTCGGGGCCTGGGAGCAGAAGTCTCAGAGTCTATGAATCTGAATGGGAAGGCGGGCTGGCAGTGCAGAGAGCAAACTGCTCAGGACTCAGGCTGTCTGGGTTCCAGTTCTGCCTCTGCCACAGTGTCTCTGTGCAATCTTGTACAGCTTCTCTAAGCCTTAATTATGAGCATCAGTGGATGTTCATAAGGTGTGTGGCACACAGTAGTTACTTATTATATGTTAGCTATTTATTATTCATTATTATTATTATTATTATTTTCTGATTTTCCTTTCCCTCTCCCTTTTGATCTTGCACATTAGTTTAACAGGAAAAAAATCTCAAATTGGGGAAAAGGCCCTAGGAAAGAAAGGATGGATGAAAGAGCAGAAAATAATGAAAACTCACACTTCTTTCACAATTTAAATCCCATCCCATATTTGCATGGTAAATTATGGTTTCAGAAGGCTTAACCTAGATACTCTCATTTAATATGACAGTTCTGTGAGGTTCAGGGGGCATGGAGTCTACTTGAGCAGATCAAAAGTAAACACATGGGGAGTTAAGTAGCAATTGAGTTAAAGAGACTGCATTAACTTTTTTAACTCACTATCCAAAGTGGAAAAACTTTTTTCTCAAGTATTTTCGAATGAAATTTGTTGAAGTTTTTTATGGTGGTCTCCACCACCAGCTAATGGGCTAATGGACTCCACCCCACTGTAACTGGGTTAATCAGCCTTTCCTCAGTCTCTCCATATCCAGCCCACTTCCAAAAACCTGGCTTCTACAATGTTACTTACTGGCCATCCTTGAGTCATGTTCTGTTTTGGGTCAGTTTTCCCTAGATCTGTGGCCAAGTCCTTGCTAAGATCTAGGAATGTGCTCCTTACCTGCATCTTTGCGCTAAACTGAGCACTAGTTCTCAGCATTTACCTGAGTTTCTGTTGCTATCTTTGATACTCTTTGATGATTTGCAAGGTTAGGGAGAACCAGAGGGTGACTTTAATAACCAACTTTCAGGGTCTCCAGGAGTTCAAGGTCTCTTTAGCAAACAGGTCCAAGGCATCAACAAAAGATGTGTCACAGAGTAATTTATCATTAACAAATATTTGAATTATTATTGCAATAGGAGACCAAGGAATGAAAAGTCACTTTGAGTTGTGGGGTCAAGGAAGACTATGGAAGATATAAGATCTGAGCTGGGTTGAGTTGATGATATGCAGGTGGAAGAGGCTACAACCCAAAGGTGCAAATGCTCAAAGAATAATCAGGTGCCGCAGGTAGTATGAGAATGTACACACCTTGGTCTAGGAAACGATGTTAGAGAAAGTTGGAGATAATTTTGTCTGGAGTGTTTTATGTGTGCCACTTCATTCACCCAACAGGTATTTGTTGAGCACCTACTATATTCTAGATGCTGTTCTAGCTCCCAAGGAGTCAGCAATGCACAGAAAAGATTCTTTTCTTCATGCTGATTATAGCCTAAGTATGGAGACAAACAAAAGTAAAAAGGTACATACATATGGTAATATCAGACAGTTACAACAGTGCTGTAGGAAAGTAAAGTAAGGGCATGCGATAGAGCGTGGTTAGAAGGGTTAAACACCATTGTATTTATTTACTTATTTACTATTGTTCTTTAATTCTAGTTGACATTCACTATTATATTAGTTTCAGGTGTACAATACAGTGATTAGACATTTATGTAACTTACTAAGTGATTCCCCTGATAGTACCCACCTGGCTCTGTGCATAGTTATTATAGGGAGATGTGTATTCCTGGCAGAGGGTACAGCTGGTACGAAGGCTCTAAGGTAGGAATGAGCTTGGGAGGGTCAAGGAAAAGCACATGGGCCAGTGAGGTTGCTACGCAAAGGAAATGGGATGACCAAGTTACTCTGTGGGCCACATGGAAAATATTCCCAGGTCCAGTCCTAGTATGAACCAACTGAGTCAGAATCTCTGAGGTGAGGTCCAGGCCACAGTACTGATTACCACCTCTTCAAGGGATTCTAATGAGTAGCCAAGTTTGAGAAACACCACATAAAAGCGAAGAGCCAGAAGAAGAAGGGCTCTTTTGAGCAGGCAGAGGATGCTACAGAATGGAGAAAGAGTGTGAAGAGTATAACCCTACAGGGATCTGCTGGGGCTGGGGGGATGACCTGGTGGTCAGTGGGGTCCAGAGTGGCCTGTTCCAAGAGTGAGGTACCCATGTTCTTCAGGTAGTCTCCTTTGGGAGTTTGCTGAAATGGCATGTGCCAACTATAGCAGGAGTCAAAGAATAAGGTTTGGCCTGTTTATTTTCTGCAGATCCCTGAGACCCAACCCTCAGAGCTAGGGAATGAGGCACCTGATTCTGAGCTGGAAAAACTTCCCCAGATACTCCCTTCTGCTTGGGGTGGCACCTAGGGGAGAGCAGTTTGAATAATGACAGGTTTTAACATTGTTCTACATGCAACATTTTTTCCTATAAAAACTAGCTGTTGCCTTGAGTGGTCTGTATAAAAGGTGAGAGCAGGAGTTGGACACAGGTCCTGCTGGGGAAAAAGACTGGCTTCGGGCACAGAGGAGGCATGAGATGGATGGAGAGCTGTCATCAAGGTTGAGAGAGGAGGAGACGCACACCAGAGGCTCTGGAGACTAGGGACCATCTGAGGGGAAAAGAGAAAGATGTGTGTGATTAGAAGGAGCAGAATAGTAAAAAATTTATGACATAGACAGAGACCTCATCTCTTTCAAGTCCTAAACAAGAACGACAAGTGAAGCAGTATAGTCAAGAACTAAGACTCTAGACTCCAAATTGGATTAATTTTTTAAATGCTTTAAGCCTCAGTTTCCCCATTTATGAAATGGTAAAAATAGTACCTAAATCATCAGTTGTGAGGACTTATAAGAAAATGCATGTAGAAGGCTCAGCACACTGGCTGGCACTTAATAAGGGTCCACTCTGTCATAATTGTCATTATAGTGTTTGTTGCCATTATGTTAAACAGTGCCTCAATCACAAAACTTGTATCATGTTCACCAACAGCCAGTGGGTGTTAGATAAAACTGAGAGGCTAATATGGAGCTAAGTTAAAAATTGCAAGAAGTCAAAGCAACCAGTGCCCAGGTTTGCAAAGAAAATCAGGATTTGACTAAGCTCACAGTCAGGTAATATTTATCTGGTGTCTACCATGTGTTGCTTCCCTCAAATGATACTTTACCCATTTTAATTCTGTGGGTCAGAGAAGCAATGGGGCTAGGCAGAGCTTCAGGGGAGAGACTGGCTACGGAGAATATAGATGACAAATGTTGGGCGAGGTGATCGCTGAGGAAACTTCTAAGTCATCCATGGCTTAGTTTGCTAATCTGGGGCTAGATGTAACAGTTAGATTGCCAGTCTCAGAACCTAGGAATCTAAGATGCTTTTAGAGATAATGATGGCACTGATAAATACTGATGGATTGCAGGGGTCTTTCTCTTTCAACCCTTTGCCTGGGTGTCAATAGGAAGCACCAAGTGAACAGCCACAGCTTTGGTGTAGATTTCTGGATCTGTGTTCCAGGAGGGAAAGTTGATCTGACCGAGTGTGGAAGATTTTGGGAGAAGTTGTGCAAAAAGTAACAATGAAAACCAAATAAGCAGTTGAGTTCTCTGGGTGGGTTGTGTAAAATATCGAAGAGAACTGAGTCAAAACTTAAGAAATAATGACAGTCTGTGATTCATTAAGGGAAAAGTTGGCAAAGGAGAACATAAAAGTCTTATTAATGTTATTTATAATAATATTGAACTGGGAATTCAAAGAGCTGTGTTGCATGCAAGGAATCAGAATCATCTTAGCCTCAGTTTTTTGTTTAAGATGCTACTTGTTATTCTATGGAGTACAGAGTAGCTTTAGGCAGTAATTGAGAAAATATTTTACCTTCCCAGGTTTTCGGGCCATATCCAGCTTTGTTTTATTTCAATATAATTTAGGTTTGTTTCTCATGGGGTAGATGAAAATAGACATTGTGGAAATATATAACTCAGTGTGTATTTATCAGGGTGCAGCCAATGTCTTCATGAATGGAAGTGAGTGGGTCATTAGACTAGTTAAAATGTTCCTTGAAGTAATGCAGCGTTTTGAGTGCTAGTGATCAGGCTCCTACTAGGACATTGCACTAATAAATTATCTCCTAATTCTGCCTCTTCCTAGTGTATATGGATAACTAGAATTTGGTAAGAGAGAGCTGTCTGCTGAGCTACCCCCACTGATTAGAGTATAGGCTTAGAGATGCATTTTTGAACACACTTGTTTTCTCTGTAATCACATTTGTCACTGAAACAGACTCCCTATGCTCATCAAAAAACTCTTATGTTATCTCCAATTCTCACTTTCTTCACCTCCTTCTCTTCATTGTATTAGTCAAGTTCAGAAGCTAGACTGTCAGCTGCCAGATAGGCTACATTGTCTCTTGAGAGATAGGTGAAAACCATTAGTGATTCTTTATCCAAGCTTACAGCTCTAGACGGTGTTTTGGACTTACACTAAATTATTCCTAAAGAACAATCAATAAACAACAGAAAAAAGCCTGGAACAATTAGATGGGCTCTCCATTTGTTCAAACAAACACAAACAAACAGATTTTCACTTCTGCAAATGTAGGTTCATATTCTGGTCTGAAGTCATCAGAGAGAAACACAAGACACTGAGAATTTAGACTGTCAACGAAGCTTGTCCAAAACCCGTAAAGCTGTCACTCCTCATGTATTCTCACTGCAGAAACCAGAGATCCAACTTCCTGCACTTACGCTTTATGACTAGACAAATGGATCTTTTGGGATAATATGTACGCCTTACATGAATATGTAAGCTTGGGATGCAAATAGAGTAACCTGTTGTTATTAAGTTCTTAGACCCAGATAGGGTAGAAGATTAATCTAGAGAGTATGGAAAAAAATCTAAAACATGGTATCTGCTTGCAAGGCCTTAACAGCCTCTTTGGGGAGCTAAGCCTTACCTATCCAGAATCTTATGTTTGGTGGTTCCTTGGCTGTTTTAAAAGGTCCTGTAATAGAGGACACCAAGTACCCAAGTGTGCTGCCCCAGGGAAGGGCACGAGAGGTCAGAAAAGTGACTGAATTTCTGAGGAAATAGTAGTTGACAAGGGGTTTCACCCACCTGCAGCAATTGTGGTGACAATCATGGTGACTTGATTTCCTCTCCAGGTGGTGATCTAACTCAGTCTGCATTTCCAGGAGCAAGGGTTGGTTAGGGAGTGTGCACTTCATTTGACTTTGCTTCATGCCAGATGTAAAAGAGCAAAAATATAAGGGTCTCAAAGCAAAAGTGGCTCAAGAATCAATGAGAAAGTCTCTGTGAACTGCCCAAACCTAAGGAGGTCCAGCAGAAATAGAAGTGAGTTTGATTTAGGCTGTAACTGGAGATAAGTATGCTAGCTCCTGAGTGGTATTTACCTTTGATGCATATGAGTGCAAGCTTCACCAGAAGCAAAATTTCAACCAGAAGCCACGCTTTTTGCACTTAGGTCTTTGTCTCTTCTCTGCTAGAAAGTGGCAAGGTCACAGTCCTTTCTTTGAGTGGCATGTGGGTGGATACATCCTGAGGTAGATGGGGGTAATGCTTGAGCTTTCTTATACTAACACACACCTCAGAAAGAAAAGCAATCCACTTTGGAGGGGTTATGGGAGATAAGACAGGCACGTGATGGGTTATCCCATTTGATCACTGTTAGTTTTTTCTCTGTGACATCTTCTGCTCCACCAGGAGCCTAGGCATGGGGAAAAGAACCAGAACCAGTAACTGTCAGTCTTCTCCAAGGAGTCAGTCAGCTTCAGAGATTGGTTCTGGAATATATCATACTACTATCTGTCAGGGAGAGGTTCAAAAATTTACCACAAAGATTGTCTGTAGTTCAGAGTAGATGAAGAATAAAATCTTTAATATGTGAAAATCTTACAAAGAGGTTGAAACTTGTGATAGTAAAGGGTCTAGGAGGACTGGGTATTTTGGAGCTATTTATGAATACATGCCTGTGCTAAAGACCATTTTATCAAACCAAGGGGGTCTCTGCTGCCCATTAACAAGATTCAAGAAAACATGGGCTCTAATGATTGGATTCCCCACATCCACCATCTCACTTCAATCCTCGTGATGTCTTTAGAAGAAAATAGTTCATTTTATTCCATCTCATGGCTACTTCCATTATTGGTGTTTATTTATGAAGCACGTTGTTGCAGTGGTTCCTTATTATATGTAACTTAATACCATGCATTTATCAATTCCATTTACTCACTACACATTCATTGAGTATATACAATGTGTCTGGCATTGGGAAAACAAAATAATAAACCACTGTTCTTATCTTTGAAGTCCTATTACTGCATTTGCAGAGGTGAAAAACAATTGTAATATAGAGTGAGAAATATCACTGAGTCAGGAAAATGGCTAGAGGAGTAGTAACTAACTGTCTAGGTTGGTTAGAAAGATTTACAGAGAAGGTGACATTCATTTAGGGCCTTAGAGAATGAATAGGAGTTTCTTAGGTGAATCAGGGGAAGAGGGGGATGTATGTCCAAGGAGAATCATGCACGGAGACACAGAGGACATAGCAGAAGTTCAAATCTGAACTTCACCACCTACAAGCTGGGTCAAGTCATTTAGCTTGCTTCAAAGCCTCAATATCCTTATTTATAAAATACATACAACTTATTTCCTGTCTTCTCACAAAATTATGTCAAGACTTAATTATCCTCATGTGTTTTGAGATTAGTTTGAAAATGATAAGGTTGGGAATGATTGCTGGGTTTGGATGGTTGTCCAATGGTCACCCTTGGTGCGGGGAGGAGACAGTACACTGCCCATCAGCACAGTAAGGATTAGGGGTTGTAAGGACTGCAGGGGGTAGAGGAATCACAGTCATTAAAATGATGGTGCTGAGAAGTTAATCTGTTTCCTTTTTTAAATAGCTCTGCATGGAAGCTGTCCGTGGGGCTCTCCCCCCCAACCAGATTTACAGTTTCTGAATGACATTGTTTTGCTTTGCCATTTGGAGGCTCAACAAGGCTGGAGGGAACAGAGTCTCATTTTCCTATCAGTGGTGAATACAAATCAATCAATGTAATTAAAATCCAAATGGAATAATTTATGAGAGATCTGTTGTACGCTCCCTTGTACCCTCCACCTTTTCCTCTCTCCGCTCCCCGCCCTATTCTTTCCAGCGTCATTTCTTTCTACCCCCTTGGTATTTAGTCTCGTCCACATGAAAGGCATAGGCCAGTTAGGAAATGATTGCTCTCACTCTCTGTGGCCTGTCTCTCTTGATGTTTAGGTTAATTTGGCATCTGATCCCCTACAAAGGACACATCTTCCAAAAAAGGCATCTATCACATTTAATGGGGGCCATTTAGATATTAATCATCAGAAGAATATAATGAAAGAAGATTTTCTTTTCTTGAAAGTCATATAAACAGAGAGATCTCATTAAACCAATGCTATACAGAAGAAATGCTCTCCCTGAAGCTCTGAGATGGGAAATGAACAACATTATAGGCTCTTGTATTAATTATTTTGGGGTGATGGATATAAGTTTTGGGGTGGGGTGAAGCTCTCCCAGATTATTTGGGGGGACATGGATCATATACTTTTGTAAATTTGCACTGTGTGGTTCACATTGTAAGATACCACAATGATGCAACTGGGTCAGAGGCTCTCTCCGTAGATCTTACCATTTTGTCCTGATAAAGTGAAGGAAGGAAAATATATATTTTTGGAGGATATACAAAAGACAACTTGGGTGCCAACAGGATAGAAAGAGTAAAAATTACTTAATTGTTGTCTTTTATTGATCGAAGCATGTCTTTAATACAGAAAATAGTGACCCCACTGCTTTTTAATCTGATTGATAAATGAGCAGGGAGGAATAGATAAGAAATGAAGAGAAATAATGTAAGTTGAACTTCAGTAAAATATCCTTGTTGTCTATTTTTTTGTATATAAGTTTACAAAGTAGGATATTTCTTATCTGGCTGGCTTAGTTTAGGTGTCATCTTATCACAGGTAAAGGCTAACATGGTAGAGGGGGAGGGTGTGTTCAAGGCAGAAGATTCATATTTATTAAGCACCTACTATGAGCAAGGTACTATACTTTTTAATGTATGCTATCTCATTTAATCAACAATCATATAAATTGGATTATTTATAAGTGTATTTTACAAATGAGAAAACTGAAAATAAAAGAAGCTAAGTAACCCGATCAATGTTACATAGCCAGGTTATATTAGAGTCAAAATTCTGTCTATTCTTTATATTTTACTATGATGCTATAAATAATTGTTAACAGAACTCATCTTTATTCAGAGTTGGAGTGGACCTATTGATTTCTTTTATCTTTTGCCATGAATCTGTTATTAGAAACAGTTGAATCTAATGAGAATACTTCCTGGCATTATTAGAGTAGTAGATATTTTTGTGTTGCCTAACATCTTTTCTCTTTATTTGGGCAGTAGAATTTGTTTTCCAGAAGAGTAATTAAAAACCACATTTTTCTAATGGAGATGGGAACTCTCTCTCCTCCTACTCACCTCCAGTGATAAGGTTGGGGTCATAATCTCAGTGTGATCAATTGGAATAACCTGATCAATCAGAGTAGCCTATTTGTCTGTCTTTAGCTACTGATTTTTTATGTTCCCTAAGCTAGAGTCATCAGGAAAGGTACTCTCTGTCCCCTGGGGTTGTTAAGCATATGGGATGCAAGACTGACACTAGTTGGAGGAACTGTTCACAATCCCATTATTTGGAGAGAAAAGAACACATCTGAGATACAGAGGAAGAAAAAGAGAGTCCATGCCCTAATGATATTCCTTAAGGTTCTGTATCCAGCTACACCTGAACTCCCAAAATTTTAATTCTTTAAAGGAATGTAAATCTATAATTTTTCTTTTATCTTGGCTTATGTTATTTGCAATCAAATTAATCTTTAAATAATAAAATGGTGATTTTGTGTGAGTGGCAGATAAATCATATATCTATAGTCAAACGAGACAGCACTAATCACATCCCTTAATAGCAGACACAAGTCTGACCCAAACTTTTTGAAGACTTGGCATCTGCCCTTGGATCCAAGATTATTTCTGGGCTATTCTGAGGGATCAGTTGATTGACCAATAAATACCTTCAGTGCCTCTGACTGAGTAGTGCCTGGGGGAAATGCCTGAATTTGCCTTGATTGAGCTATCTCTCTTGCCTACAATTCTGAAGGGTGTTGTAAGCTCAAGGAATAATGCCAAATGAAGAATGGTATACTGCCTTGTTATCAGCTGTACTGCTTATAACTCCTGACATTTTTCCAATACATTTGGTTGGAGCATAGGGCTTAAGCCCAAATCTAAGCAAACCCTTTCTGACCTCTATTTCAAATCTGAACTCTAGCCATGGAAAGACCACAGTGTATAGTAATGGTCAGTAAGAAATATAAGAGAAGAAAATCAGTAGATCAGACTTTAATCAAGAGTCTAAATGTGGGTCGGCTTCCTGCACAGCTGGGGAGCACTAGAGAAAACCACAACCAGATGAATGACCTTTTTACTAGAAAACATGGCGTAATCAGTGTCTGGGGAATTCGATTGGAAAAAATAAGTAAATAACCCACAGGTTTTGGTACTTTTAGAAAATTATTGTGAGGATGATGGCAGTGATGATGATGATAATACATGCTAGCAATACACTTCCTGAAGTGAGAAGTGGTCAGTATTTTGGAATCATTGCACCATTCTCAGAAATCTTCATGTATGTTAGTTCTCTGTCTTTACTGAATATGTATGTTTCTACTATAGGTGGGCTGTTCTCTCAGAGGTTATACCAGAGTGAGGAGAAAAATCCTTATATTGTGTTACAGGGATCTGAGGAAAAGCTCTGTAATTGTGTGTTTGCAAGAAGTCACGTAATAGGTTGTGTATGTCTATTAACAGAATCACTGAACCAGGGCCAAGCTCCCAGAGGGATGCCTTGGGATCACCTTTCTAACCCAGTAACTCTCCAGCCTAGCTGCATGACTGAATGCTTGGAGAGCTTATTAAAAAATTGATTCCTGGGCTCCACCCAAGGCAAAGTGAATCAGAATCATAGGAATATGTATTTATTCACAACCACCTTCCCAAGTGACTCTCATACCAGTCCACAGACTAGCCCTTGATTCCTCTATCTTTTACCTTCGAATTAAAAAACGTTACTCTGAAATCTCATGAGCCAGATAAGAATCTAACCTATATTCAATGATGTCCAGAAAAATATACCTGCCACCTCTCTCTCAGCAACAAATTCTTCTGTCCAATAAACTTCATTTTCAAACTACTCTATCTCATATCTCACACGAATCCCTGGTATTGGAGAATAAGTCTGCTTCCTGTCCCCTGCTTGTTGTTGTCATCAGCATGGTTTAGTGCTACTGTGAAGCCCACATGCAGAGCAGGTTAGGTCACAGATATGCTTTCTTAGCTTCTTCTTGGTTCCTTGTCCTGTTTTTCATTTGACTCCTAATTACAAGGTGTCTGTGCTTGGGACATTTTACTGATTCTATTTGTCTCAGTGAGATCCGTTACTTGAGCCTCATCTGGAGCTAGGTAAAGTGATTGAAAATGGCATCAAAATGAATCAGATCATACTAATTTGCAGGGGTATGGGGAAAAGAGAAAATGAAAAGGGACAGAGCCTGGGAGCCTGAAT
>PVKM010028674.1:0-18153 GCA_004027735.1 Carollia perspicillata
GATCAGTATCTTCATTAAACAGAGGAGGAAATTGAAGGCACTGGAGTTTATGCAATTACCCCAAGGTCACACAGCTGGTGGAGAGGAGCCTGGATTTGTGCATGGACAAATGCTCCTAGGATCTGAGTTCTTTACCACTGCACCACGCAGGTTGGCTGGCAGAGGGAAAAGGCATCTATCTGCCCCTGATTTCTCCTCAGGTTGAGGCCAGTGCTACAGCCCATGCCAGATGTACTTGAGGGTGTGAACTCAGATGTGCGGGTAGAAGTAGAGGAAGGGGAGCCGTTAAGATATATTTAGAAATATTTTTAGGCTATGTGTGTGTGTGGGGGGGGGGCTCCACTCACAGAGCTCCCGCCCCCGTCCGCCACGGATGAAAATAATACTACCAAGACATGATTTGCTTGGGGAGGAAAAGTGACTAGCTTCTCTCAGGGGAGAAGGGCCCCGAGCCCCTTCCTCAATGGCTTTTTATTAGGTTCGTAACACACAGGGATACATGTAAAGCTCATCAATCAATGTCAGGCAGCAAGGATCAAACAACAGATAACATTTCAAAGAAATCTGAGGGCTTAATCTCTGAGCAGTGTCTGTCAGGTAAGGGGATTGCAAAAAACTTTAGGAGACATACTCATTTTCTGCCCAGACCCTTATCATATGAATGATAGCACTCTTAGTAAAGCAGGCTTCACAGGACTTTATACATTCTTTCTTATGCCCAATCACCCCTGAACCTGCTCTAGTTGGCAGAGGACTGCACCCCCTCCCCATTATGGATTCAGCCTTAAGTGGATTAAAGCCAGGAAGTGCTTCTCCCAGATGGAAAGGGGACTCGGGCTATGTCAAAATAGCTGGGAGGTGAGGTCCTTCGCCCTTACTTTGCTGCAGCCCCCAAGTCCTTTCTTGATGGCCTCCCACAAGTGATCGTGTCTGGCATGGGATGCCCCACCTCTGAGGGGTCTTCCCCATAGACTCTGACTAACCGACCAAGGGTTGGGGGCTAGAGATGGCAGAAGCAGTGCTCTTGCCAGGGAGATAAGCTTTGTTTCCTCAGTGGCTCACAGTCTGGAGGTCACTCACTCAGCCTTAGCCACAGGGGGTGGTTACAACTCCTGAAATCAGGCAGAGCGGTTCCCAGCAAGGCTAATTTGAGAAAATACATTTAGGAAAGGCAAGATAACATTTAGGATGATAGAAGCATGTGAGATGATTCCATGTTCCCACAGTTCTTCCTGATTTACATGATTTATTCAGAGAGACCTCAAGGAGATAGGAGAATATGTATGTAAACTATGACAAACATGAAAAATGCTAGAAAACTGACATAACTACAATAAAGTACAGTTACTCAACTCTTACCTCCTTGTTACTATCACACACAGATAACGAATCCCATTTAGGATCCCTTATACCTGCTTGGGCTGTGGGGTTAAAAATGAATGTTCCAGAACTCAGAGGAGCTAAGAAACTTTGAGAAATGAGAAGTAGGATAAATTAAAGATATTACCAGTGAAATGTGAGACAGAAAAGGTGGTTAAGTAAACAGGATTGTAGCCAACGTCACCAACAAAAAACAAGGTTTTTTTAGTAACCATGCTGTGATAACTTTCTAAAACATTATGAGCTCCACAGCTGTGCTTAGACATATATTAACAGACTTAAGGGCTGAGCTCAACATGGTCTTGTGCTCAAGTGGCATGCCTCCTGCAGAGAAGGGAGTCAGGAGCCAAAATGAGTTGTGAAGGTGGTTGATGTTAGCAAGAAAGAGGACAGAAAAGAAAATGGGGAGAGGTATTTAAATTCTCCATAAAGTGTTTTCTGCCACTGAGGAAAAACCAGGCTGTGGGCACAGCACCCTCTAGTGTCTATGAAAGCCACTGCAGCCTTAGTTCTGTGGGAAGGTCAAAGCTGCTCCTGCCCGTTAACTCCAACAAATATTTACAGTAGTAATTCCTAGTGCCACCCAGTGCCTACGTAATGTGCCCATCAGTTGCCGTAAGTTAGAATCTCACTCCCTCTCCACCCTCAAGCGGGGTGTTCAGGCCTGGCCTGGTTGGAGGCAAATTATGAATAGTTTGCTGTGGAATTCTCTCAGAGCCTGGGAAATTACCTTCTAGTGCCTTTAGGGGGCAGGATGGGGTGCTATTCCGCTCGTTTTAACCTACAGGTTAAAAATTTTAAATGTCACGCACCGTATAACAGAAACATGATGTTGTATGATGTCAGATGTGGGACCGGCAACTTCTTTTTTTCCCTGGCAACTTCTTTGAAAAAGATTTCGCTGATAGTCAGCTATCCTGAGTTACCCATTTCTAAATGGATTCCCTAGCCCCTTTTCTCCCTGCCTCCCTCACATCTTCCTTCCACATGTAGCCAGTTTAAATTATTAAGAGATGAAAAATTGTCAGGCTGCTTTGGATGTAGCTCATTATCTTGTTAGCTAAATAGCTCCGGTGTTGTTTATTGCTACCCATAAAAGCATCTTGGGGAGGCTTTTGGAAGGAGGCAAACTTTGAGTAGTGTCTCCTCCCAGAGTGCTTTGTGTGTGGGGCCCAGCTCCAACCTTCTCATCACACAATTTACAGCTCCTTGTGTCATCCCTGAAAGAGAAAAGGCACATTCCACCGTAGGGGTACAGTGGGATGCATTGAGGTAGGCTTGGGAATCAGACACAAGTGGGTTTAGCCCTGATTTATCCACTCTCTGGCAGTATGACCTTGACCAAGTTATTGCACTTCCCAGCCTCAGGTATCTCATCTGCAAACTGTGGGCTATGGAAGACCATGTGCCATGATGTGTATAAAGCCCAGAACACTGTCTGGCACATAGCAGGTGCCATGAACATTTCATATCCCTTCCTCCTCTAGGCTGCCTTCAAACAATTAATAAAATAAACACTTGGATTTGACCATTCAGCCTTTCCTCATCACCAGGAATTTCCTCGCCAGTTGGCATTGAGGGAAGATAATAATATTTTTGTGATATTATAAATATTTATAACTCAGATTGTTCTTTGAACCTGTGAGAGTTTAAAATACAGGTCCCATGTATGCTGGGTGGAGGGGGCTCTAAAATTCCACATAGGATGTTTTGAAACAGAGGACCAAGTGTTGGTCTGTGCCCTGATGAAGAGGGGAAAGCACAGCCTCACACTTCCAACCTCTGCAGCTGCTAGAAACACCCTGGCCTTTCCCGGTCCAAGGTTGCCAGATCAAACAAATCTGTGTCTAACAATGTGTGTTTTCAGGAGAGAAGGATCTGTCAGCGAGGGCAGATCTAGGGAAGCAGCCCAAATACCCTTTCTGGCTGGAGATGCACAAAGCAAATCTTTTTCTGAGTCCCAGGGCAAAGTGCACAGTTGAGGAGCGAGGGGCTGGGGACAGCATTGTTCAGTGTGGCCCCTCAGGCAGCCACCCAGCAACAGCTTAGCCTCAGCCTGTGTTAATTTTAAGACACATTTTAATGAAACGCCACTTTAATTTTTAAAAATTAAAAATGTTCATGCTAAATAATTTTTCTATTTTGTTTCCTTTAGGAGAACTATCCTATCCCTGAACCAGGCCCAAATGGTAGGTCCTTGGGATACTCAACTTCTATTTTCTTGTTTCCCCCGGAGACATATGTGCATCACTCACACACCCCTCTTCTGCTACAATTCATACTTTTGCCTCCATGAAAAACTATGCTTTTGTTAGGCTTTCCACTTAGTCCATTGTCCACAGACTCCACTTGGCTGCTACACGCACTATAAGAAATAGTGGTAGTACAAGAATAGTTACCATATCTGACTGCTGCCATGTCCTAAGGAATTTTTGGCATAAAATGTCCTCAATTTACCAAAAGTAGAATTGTTCTTTTTTTGATCTTAGGTTACTCTATCCACTATAAGCCACTGTTTGGGTGCCTGAATCCAAATTTTGAAAAGGAGTGAGTCTACCGAATGTAATATTTTAGTTAGAAATGGGAGCATCTTGCCAGGAAGACCAAGACTTTCTGTGCAGTGGGGATGGCAGGAGGTAGGAGTCCTGCCCCACTGCCCCAATCAACCGGGTGCAGAAAGTGGGTGTGCACACTGGGGCAGGGCTCCGGTCGCCTTTGCTCCACTCCCAGCCTCTCACTGTGCGAGCCAGCGGCTGAGGTGACACGCACATTTCCTGGGTGGTGTCTGCACCTCGAGTGGTCATGCCACCCTATTGGTTAAGGCAGATCTCCGCTGACAGTTTTCTAATCTCTCCCATCCGTCGAGTCCCACCTCAGGATCTGCAGACCCTGAAGTGAGGCTGGGAGCCTGGGGCCGAGTGTCTACAGATATCTTGTCTCACACCCAGCCAGTCAGGCCCCCTTCCTGTCCCTGATGAGTTGGAATGTGCTGCCCCACCTTACCCCTACTGGTGGCTTATGGTGAACGTCAGACTGAAGGTAGCTTTCCTGGAGCCTCCAAAGCTTTGCTACTCAAAGGTCAGTTGAGTTACTGACTTATAGTGATAAGAATACAAACAAGAGCTGTTTCTATCAGTATTTAGCAACCTATGTATATTTAGGGCTTCAGTGTTTTCACCAAGATACCATTTTTAGAGCAGTGAAAGGCAGCTCACTGTGCCCTGAAAAGTTGGTGTTGATTCTGGCGGTGGCCAATCAAGGGCTGTCTTGGACTCAAAAGATCCTGAAACTGCTTTTCTACGTGTCATCTGGGCTAGGCTATGGCGCCCAGTTGTTTGGTCAGTTGCTAGATGTTGCTTGCGTCTTGCTGTCCTTGAATTGGAAGGGGAGACAATGGTACATTTCAGCTAGAGTTTTAGCAAGTCAGATTTAACCTCTTATTACAAATTGGTAACTTCAAGAGAGGAAACTCTGGGATAATTTTCTTAACTCCAATGACTTTTCCCTTTTTTGGATTTCAGAATTCACTATGTCATTTCTTACTATGTTCACCAAAACCAAAGATGGAGAAAATTCTTCAGAACCACACCTGGTAGATCACCCATGGTTTATGTCAAGGACATTGTGAGACACCTGAATGCATAGCACGGTTTTGGGTGTCTTCGTTTTTCTCAGGAAGATACTTGGAACATGGCCATCTCAGTCAGACTGGGCCGGTAATCCTTTAGGACTTAGTTCAGCAAAGGGGCTCAGTGGCATCATTATCTTAAACTTGGAAAACTGACAACAACAACACCACCAAATGTCACTGTATTCAAACCTGTGAAGGTTGGAATGCCAGTTGAAATATGTGAGTGGTTTGGATTGACACTGCACTTTTAAACAAAACAACAGGCATGACACACAGCCTGACAGCTCACAAAGTATCACTGAGCCTAGATGGCCAGCCTCCCTTTCATGAATAGGAACCAAGCATAGCAAATTAACAGTTACATTCTAGAAAACAGTTTTTTTCTCTTATATAGTTGATACATTTCTTCCTACAAATAATATCTTGTTTATGCTTGTGTTAAGTCAGAGTTCTCCAGAGAAACAGAACTGGGAGAGATTTATTATATAGATTTATGTGTGTGTGTGTGTGTTTATGTGTGTCTATATATATGTGTGTGTATATATATATAAAATACATGTATGTAGAGGGCAGGGGGAGATTTACTTTTAGAAATTGGTCACATGATTTTGGGAGCCAGCAGGTCTGAAATTTGTAGGGCTGGCCAGGTGTCTGTCTGGAAATTGGGATAAAAGCTGATGTCACAGTCATGAGAAGTACTTAAGATTTATTCTCTTAGCCGTTTTCAAACATACAACACAGGACTATTAATTCTAGTCACCATGCTGTACGTGGGATCCTCATGACTTTAAAGCTGGAAGCTTGTACCTTTTGACCCTCTACATCCATTTCATCCATCCCCCACGCCCTGCCTCTGGCAACCACCAGTCCATTCTCTGTATCTGTGAGCTTCGTTTTTTGTTGTTGTTGTTGTTGTTGCTCCTGTTGTTTTTAGATTCCACATATAAGTGAGATCATACAGTATTTGTCCTTCTCTGTCTGATTTGTTTCACTTAGCGTAACGGACCTCTAGGTCCATCCATGTTGTTAGATTTCCTTCACTTTTTATAGCTGAGTAATATTCTGTTGTGTATATATACTACATTTTCTTTATCCATTTATCTGTTGATGCACATTTAGGCTGTTTTCATGTCTTAAATATTTATCACATATGAAAAATACCTTCACGGCACGATTGACCAAACAACTGGGCAGATAATGAAGCTGGCACACAGAATTAACCCTCACATGCTGTTGTTTTGCTCTGTGGGAGCTTTCTTGCCTTGCAAGACTCAGTTGGGGTTGCTGTTCAGCTTGTTTTCCTCTCTGGTCTAAATCGTGTACCTGGCTTTTGAAACCAAGTTCTCTCTCTCGTCTAGAGGAGAATCGCCAGGGTGGCTCAGGGTGATACGGGGGGAGAGGGGTTCCCTCCCTCATTTGTGTCTCCGTCTCCGTTTTCTTATCAGAGGTGCTGCTGAGGATGCATTCCGTTGGAATCTGTGGCTCGGATGTCCACTACTGGCAGCACGGTCGGATTGGGGATTTTGTTGTGAAAAAGCCAATGGTGCTGGGCCATGAAGCTTCAGGAACAGTCGTAAAAGTGGGATCTTCGGTAACGCACCTACGACCAGGTCAGCAAAGCCCTGCAGCTAATGGATAGATTTATTCATTCAACATCAACATTTGTGCGGGCTTTCTCAGGGCTGGCTCTCTGTTGAACACTGGGGATGCAACAGCCAACAAGACAGCCTTGGGCCCAAAACACGTGGATCTTACCTGTCACAGTGGGAGACAGAGCTGGGACGCACAAGCAGTTACTTAATTACAATTGTGGTGAGGGCAGCAGAGAAGAATACAGGGTGCAATTGGTTTCTTCTACTCAAACCCCTGTCTTGTCTGAGGAAGGGACAATTAAGCCAACACCTGCAGGCAAGTAAGAAATAGCCAGGAATAGGAGTGGGAGAAATGTTCCAGGTCCAGGAACCATAGTCTTCTTCCACATACTAAGAACCGGGGCCTTTGATGCAGTCTTTGGTTTTATTGGATGGCTGGGAAGTAACCAATGCGTTTCTAGATTTGCTTAATTCATTCCCTCAGAGGGAGGAATTCTCAGCTGTGCCAGACTGTGATATGTTCCCCAACACAGTGAATTAAATCCAAGCTGTCCTGGCATAGTTAGCCTTTGGCTTTAACCTTGCTTTGCTTATGAGGCCACTGTACAGCCTGGAGGTGATGTCTGATTATTTGGAGGAAAGAGGAGGTTGGTAGGAGGTACTATCCTATGTTAGAAGCCTCTCTGAGCCCAGTTGTGTGGGGAGGGATCGACCAGCTCTGAAGAAGCTAGATGTGTGCCTCATTTAGGAATGTTAAGTCAGGCCACTCAGAACAGAGATTCTGCCTTGGGGAGGTAGTGAAAATGATAAAACTGCATAAACTGTACAAAAAGAATCTTTCCTTAAAAAGCACCATACAGTGGCCCTGGCAGGGTAGCTCAATTGGTTGAGCGTTGTCCCAATACACCAAGGTTGCAGGTTCGATCCTGGGTCAGGGCACATAAAAATCAACCAATGAATGCATAAATAAGTGGAAAAACAAACTGATGTTTCTTCCTCTCTCTCCCTTCCTCTCTATCTCTAAAAACCAATCAATAAAAAAAGCACCACACAACTGAGTTATTATAATATTATTATTATGATGTAACAATAATTAGGAGACAAAACTGAATAAGATAAACACCTAATTATGGAAGATCTTGAAGGCGCAGTTGAAGGATTCATGTCAATTCTAGAAGTGGCAGAGACAGTTGGGGGGATAGTGGTTGCAGGGATCTTTGTGGGTTCTTCATTTTTTTAATACAAAATTATATTTAAGTGTTTCATTTGCTAACTTTTACTTAAAGCTCTAGTCAACTAATCTAGAAAGAAGAAAACCACTCAGTGAGTAGCTCTTGATATACTCATTTATAAAATTTAAACAAATATTAAAGAATCAATAAATCTAAGACATGGAAGAATTCCTAATTTACATATAATCTGGCCATCTATTTTACAGCATAAATTTCTTCTACAATAATATCAGCTCAGATAATTATAATAATGGCAAACATAACAAAAACAGTTGATGCTACTATGTATTACTACTACTGCTACTATCGCCATCACCACTATCTTTTTTTTCAAATTAGAAATTTATTTAGAAAGTCACAGAGGTAGCAGAAGTGAGCCGTGAAAGAAATGGGCTCAGGAAACAAGTTACAGAGGCAAAAGAAGGGCCTTTGGGGCTTAGGAGAGAGAAGGGTAAAGGTCACAAGCCTGGGTGATTGGGGGGGTAAAAGAGAGGGTGAGAAAAGTCACTTTGGGGCTCCAGGGAGGGAGAGCCACCTCCCCGTCACTATTTTAATGAGCATACCAGGATTCCACACTCTTCTGTGGGTACTTTTAACACAAAACATAAAAAATAGCTTAATGTGTCTCTGCTTAGTAAAAGGCAGACCTCCCAGGGTTCTTCTCTGGCCAGTAACAACACATTTCTCAGGCTCAGGAAGTCCCTAATGCCATCAGAACACCCCCCTGGGGTTTGGGGTGGAGACTGACTGGGAAGAGACACAAAGGGATGGAATTTCCAAGATAGTGGTAATGTTCTGTGTGTTGACAGGGGTTTGCACCACACGGGTGAATGCATCTATCAAAATTCATCTAGTGATCCACTTATGTTTTGTGCATTTCATCAGTAACAAAATTTTACCTTAAAAACAAATCATAAACAAGTATTAAACTCTAGTTAACACTATGCTGGCTGAAGTATTTAAGGATGAACTGTACTAATGTCTGCAACCTTTGAAATGCACCAGAAAAGAAGGTGGCTTGATGGATAGAAGAGAGGTGGACAGATGGGATGGATGTATAGATGAATATGCAGTGAAGTGAACATTGCTGAATGTTAATTGAATCTAGGTGAGGGATATCTGGGTGTTCACGGCACAGTTTGTTCAACTGTGCTATATGTTTGAAAAGTTTCCTAATAAGGAGAGAGAAGAGAAATTCTAAGGCTGGGTTTCTAAGCAGACCCGGTGAGAGAGAGTAGAAGTACAGCAGAGCTGGCTGTTCACAAGCCTGAATGGTACTCTCCGCCATGCCAGAGCTGAGGCCTCTGTGGGCCACTTGCCTGAACGGTTCTGCCAACCAGGACTCAGTGGTATTGTCTCAACACAGCCAGACTGTATGGCTTTTGTAAAGGCCTTGCCCAGTGTTTTCAAAACAAGTAGAGGAAAAAAAATGTTTGCAAACTCCACATATTAGTTACCTCTTACGCAGCAATTTGAGATGAGAAGTGGAGCTGGCTTGCCTTAGTTCTGTGTTTCCAAGCTGGGAGGCGGCTGTGGAGCTGGAGGGGCCGGTTGGTTTGGTCCATGAGTTGGTAAAGGGCAGGCCAAACCAGTCTGTGGAGAAGTGGGCTGCTCTTTCTCTCCCAGAGTGTGAGTCTGTGCTTCGTCTGTGTTTCCTCTGGAAGCACCAGTGGGCTGGGCTTGCTTAGGATACCCTGGAGGTATCCAAACGAGGAGGGTGGCTCGTTTGGCCAGGTTCCCTTGCTGGTATCTACCTGCCCATGAGCCTGTGCCCCTTCACAGCATTTCTGTGCCTCCCCGTGTTTTCCTCTCAGGTGATCGTGTTGCCATCGAGCCTGGCGCTCCCCGAGAAACCGATGAATTCTGCAAGATTGGCCGATACAACCTGTCACCGTCCATCTTCTTCTGTGCCACGCCCCCAGATGACGGGAACCTCTGCCGGTTCTATAAGCACAATGCCAACTTCTGCTACAAGTTAGTGCCCAGCCCAGCCTTGCTCCCTGGGACCTCTTCCCACTTTTTGTTTGGTGTTCTTTCTTCTAGTTTCCTGCAGTGACTTTGTTCTTTTTATCTCATAATTCCAGACATGAGGCATCTCCACCGTGGGCGTGCCTTTCTTAGGGGTTGGAGGGAGGGTGGCCTGAGCCCAGCCGAGACTAGCTCGACTAAATCGCAGTGCTTGGTTTCAGTCTTTCATTCTAACCTTCCCTCACTGAGAACAGCAATAGAAAATTGTTGCTCAAGTTCCTCACTGCTTTTCGGCCATCCTGGTGAAAATTTTGTGGTTCATCTTCCTTTAGTGGTTTCCACAGCACCTACAGGAAATAGAATTTGTAACAGCAATGGCCTTGACGATAACAACAAACAATAACAGCAACAATTGGGGTTTACCGAGGAGGTGAGGAGCCAGGGTACAACTGTGGGACCCTGCATCCACTCATTCCTAGCGAGTAACTTTGGGGAAATGACTTAACCTTCCTCTATTTCAGTCTTATTTAGTCACCAGATGATTAAATAAGGCAATGTATGTAAAGTCACAATTATTATGACTGAGTGCCTGGCCTGGTGCTAGTAAGTGCTTTGCGTGCCTTGTCTTATTTTACCTCCAGAAGAGTAATGATGAGGTGGGCACCAGTGGTTCAGGTAAGTGCAAGGGTTAGCAGAAGCAGGAGGAGGCTAAGAGACCCGAGCACAGAGCAGAGCCACGAGTCAAGTATGATTCTTGAGCTCTGCCCTGTGCTTACCTCACAACCCCAATGTTCCAAATGGTGTTGGGGTGAGAAGCTGTGTCTGGCAGAAGCAAGGTGCTGCACCTTCTCCATGGCCCCCCATCCATGGAGCTCTGGGTGCTGATGTGTCATTTTCCTTGATTCCTCCCACCCCAGCCGGCCTCCAGCGGTGGCTCTGTCAGCCGGGGTGGGGCCTGTCCGGTGCAGGCCAGGCGCTAATCGCAGGGCCAGCCCGACAGACCTGAGTTTTCTAGTGCCCATTGGAAGCCTTGAGAGGAGTCACAGGCTGGAGACCTCGTGATGAGTTTAAGTCAACACCCAAAGCTGCTCTAGGAAGAAAACAAGTTGCGTGGTCTGAGTTCACCTTTCAGCAAGGGGTTCCTGAACCAGCCCACCTTTCCCAGGCCTTTTCCAACTCAAGGCTCCGGGCAAGGTTTCTGTGGAAGGCAGAACAAAGTGGAAGTGCCTGACACTTGAACACTGGTTTCTGCCATTTATCAATTGCACAGCCTTGAGCGAGTTAAACTTTGTTGCCTTGATATCCTTGGCTGTAAAATGGAGATGATAATAGCACCAATGTGATAAAATGCATAGAATTACTGACAAGAGTCAATGAGAAAGGCCTATCAAGTACTCAGCAGGAGTCCTGGTGCATAGGAGGTGCTCAATAAATGGGGCCATCATGTCGCAGCTGTGGCCTTGAGTCTGGGGGACAGTACAGAGTTAGCCCTGAGAGAGAGAGAGAGCCTTGGACTTTGTGAGGGGTGGTTTGTGGGGAGTGGTAGGGGGCAGTGGGGGCAGCGTTCTGGCTGGCAATGGTTATGGAGGACTGAGGAGGGCCTCTAGGGGCATGCCGCCCCCACCCCTCCGCTCCTCCCAGGTACCTTCTGTCTGTGTCCCTAGGCCAGCCCTGGGGGCCAAGCCCTCCACTCTAGTTTGTCTTTGTGAGGACTTCTTCACTATGAGTCTCTTTATTTGTTTATTTTACTTTATTTTTTATTTTTCTTAACATTGTAGAGGAAAAGGGAGGAGGGGAAACTACCAATCTCTTTATTTTTCTACCCACCTTATTCTTGTTCCATCTTCCTCCTTGGCTTCTCAGTCATTCTTTAACCCTTTTGCCTGTTCCCTAAACCCTATTGTGAAAACCACCAAGGTGCCTTGTCATTCTCTGGTGTTTATAAAGTCATGGAAGATTAGGGCCAGTGAGACAGAGTCCTCTCATCGCCTCCTCCCTCAACCCCCAGCGAGTCTGGGGAAGAACGACCCAGTTACTCTCGCAAGGTCAGTGGCAAAGGGGCTGGGCCCCAGGACTCTGCCTGCCCCCTCTTGGTGCTTCTGCCCCCACCCTGCTGGCTCTGGATGCATTTGTGATAAGCCTATGTGGTCTGCTTAATCAGTAGAATAATCTCCCAGATAACCATCTCCCATAGCACAATCTCTTTTCTCTTCGGTGTTCTCATTCCAAGGGGAAGTCAGAGTGAAGGGGAGAGAAGCACAGAGTTCCTGACCAAAAGCCACCCGCAGCTTAGAGCCAATGAAAGCTTAGGGGAGGCCCACGTGGGAAGGGGCAGCTGTGTCTGAGAGGGTGTGGTTGGGAGGTCTGTGGGAGTTTGCGAGTCTTCATTATTTAATTTCAAACTTTTTAAAAGAGATGTTATTTGTTTATTTTTAGAGGGGGGAGGGAAGAAGAAATAGAGAGATAAACATAAATGTATGAGAGATACTTTAACAGGTTGCCTCTCACATGCCCCTACTGGGAACCTGGCCCACAACCCAGGCGTGTGCCCTGACTGGGAATCAAACCTGCGACCGTTGGCTTGCAGGCCGGTGCTCAATCCACTGATCCACACCAGCCAGGGCTCAAACTTTTTTTCATATGGAGAAAGGGTGATGAAAGCAATCAAAGCAGGAGGGTGGACTGGAGTGGGGGAAACAATGTGAGAGAAGCAGAGGGAAAGGGTGAAGGAAGTGTGGTGAGTGGCAGCCAGGCCACCTGCAGGCCTCGTTATTTATTTTGGGGGGACTGTGAACCGTGACAGAGGATCATAGAGATGAGCACATGGTTTGGCTGCCCCCCTTATTTCTTTTTGGAACCTGAGGAGGTTTGGGGGCACTGGATAAATACTGGAGAGTTAAGAACTAGCAGAAATTAGGTGTTGACTACAGAGTTGTTTGTACCAAGAGGCAGCAGATGTGGTACAGGCCGAGGATGTGGAATCGGGACACCTGGGCTCAATCTGCTTTTCCACTCACTAGCACTGTAACCTTGGGCGAGTCTCATAATGTCATTGAGCATGCAGTTTCCTCTTCTGTAGAATAAAGGTAAAAATAAAGCCTGCTCTTCCCACCTGACAAGGTCATGGTGAGGATTAAATGAGATAATGGGTGAGAAAGCTCTCTAATCTGTAAAGCCTTATACAAATGTTTGCTGTCATCATCAGTAGGATTGTTAAAAGGATCAAGATACCAGTGGACGTGGAAGTGAAAACCAAGAACCCAGAGGTGAAGGTGACACAGCGTTTTATCAGCTGTGTGCAAACAGGCCCTGTCCCCATCCTGGCCAGTCCTGGGGCAGTCAGGCAGCTGCTGCCATCAGATGTGCTTCTTCTGGAACATGTAACGGGGGAGGCCGTGAACAGAGTGTTGCCAGCTTCTAAATCACTGTTTTGCAAAGTTGCTGATAGTCAGGATCCTTTGCTAAAGTGAAACCAGAAAGTCTATCAGTTTGAGGAAAACGATGAGGTGGTTGGAATGTGACTTCTGTAGATACTTGACTTCAAATTCAAATCCTTTGAGCTCCTCACTACTTTTGAAACTTGAGAACAAGTTATTTAATCCTCCAAGCTTCGGTTTCCTCAGCTGTAACATAGGGATAACAGTAGCTAGCACAGAACAGTTCTGAGGATTGATGTGAGTGGACTTATGTAAATTGCTCAGCATGGTGCCCAGCACATAAATAAATGCTCAAAAAATATTAGCTATTGCTATTATTGTCAACCCAGAAGGAATAACTGAGTATGTTGAATGACTGCCTCCCCAGGCTTCCTGACAATGTCACCTTTGAGGAAGGGGCCCTGATTGAGCCGCTGTCTGTGGGGATCCATGCCTGTCGGCGAGCTGGAGTCACCCTGGGAAACAAGGTCCTTGTGTGTGGAGCTGGTAAGAAACAGACAACATCCTGGCATATGAATTCATTAAAGGGGACTGTGGGGTCCCCTCTGCCCATCCAAAAGGCTGAAATTGGTCCTAATAAAACCGGAAAAGACACGAGTTCGGGCTGCCTATCACTACCAAACCCAATAAGCAGTGACAGCGATTGAATCTTTATGGGCACTTTACCAGATGGCCGGGGATCTGAGAAGATGGCGGGTTCATACCCTAACGAACCATCTTCCCTTTTCTTTCCAGCCCAGGTTTTTACAGCAGGGAATAAACAAGGTGCGGTGAGGGGGTTTGAAATTCAGGGAGAGCCAGGTAGAAAAAAACTGCAATATTCCTGTCCTGGGCGGTTGGCTGTTCCCAGGGGCAGGTGGTTGTCTGCCCCTCCCTGGATGTCCCCACCTGTCCCCAGGTGGTAATCTTTAGCCAGGCCCCAGGAGGTCGGCTGTTTTTCCCAGGAGCCAGGACTGGCCTTATCTATCTGTAGTTTCTGAAACAAAAGCTTTCACATATACATTACTCGCTTGGCTTATGATTTTTTACCTTAACCTAAAATTTTCAAACTCTTAAGTCCTCTATCACTAGGATCTTTCTGGGTAGGGGAGAATTACCGTGTCCCATTTCCTCAGTGACCAGCACTTTGCTAGATAAACTAACATCTGCAGAAATGATGTTATTTCCTAGGCACCGTAACCCTTTTATTCATTTAAAGAATGCACCTTGGGGTTATTTTCCAACCCTTGATGGGAAACTAGGGAAATACTGTTGATAGTAAAGGGAAGAGCAGTTTTTGGAACTTCCAAACCATATCAGAGAAGTGGCCTTCTGGTCCATCCAGGAGTGAGGTCGGTCCTGCTCACCGCCAGCAAGAGGAGTGGAGTCCAGCCCACCTTGAGCCAGCCCTCTGCCCCACTGGGAACCTGCCTTCTTTCCTCCACCTGAATGAGCCCCAGCAGCCTCAGACTGAGTCATTCTAGGTTTCTAACTGTTGGTGACTCAGACGGCATGTTTACACTCCTTGTGAGTGTGATCTGGTGTTGCCCATACACTTGTATAATTGATATATAACATTAGTTTCAGGTGTACAACATAATTATTTGATATTTGTATGTTCAGATGACACATGAACAATGCTGGAGTTAGGAACACCCACCTCCTGCACAGTCAAAAATCTGCTTTTGATTCCCCCAAAAACTTTACTAATAGCCTATTGTTGACTAGAAGACTCGTTAATAACAAACAATTGATTAACACATATTTTGTGCATTATATATTATATTTTCTTACTGTATTCTTACAATACAGTAAGCTAGAGAGAAGAAAATTTTATCAAGGAAATCATGAGGAAGAGAAAATACATTTGTAGTACTGTATGTGTTTATTGGGAAAAAAATCCACATATCAGTGGGTCTGTGTGGTTCAAATCCTGCTTGTTCAAAGGTCAACTATTGCAAAATGACCACCACAATAAGTCTAGTTATTAACATGTATCACTATACATAGTTACAAAGTTCCTTTTTCTTGGGATGAGAACTTTTAAGATTTACTCTCTTAACAGCCTTCACATATGCAATACCATGTTATTACTATGGTTGCCATGCTGTGCATTACATCCACAGGACTTATTTACAACTGGGAGTTTGTACATTTTGACCCCCTTTACCCATTTCACTCACTCCCTACCCACTTCCTCTGGCAACCAAACTGTTCTCTGTTTCTGTGAGCTCAGGGTTTTTGTTGCTGTTTGTTTGTTTTAGATTCCAAGTATAAGTGAAATCATATGGTGTTTGCTGTTGTCTGACTTATTTTACTTAGTATAATGTTCTCAGAGTCCATTCATGTTGTCGCAAAAAGCAAGATTTTCTTCCGTTTGTGGCTGAATAACATTTCATTCTATGTACGTACCACATCCATCTTTATACATTCATCCATCAACGGACATTTAAGTTGTTTCAGTATCTTGGCTATTGTAAATAATGCTGCAGTGAACACGGGGGTACACGTATCTTTTTGAGTTAGTGTTTTCATTTTCTTCAGATAAATACTCAGAAGTGGAATTGCTGGATCATTTGATAGTTACGTTTTAATTTTTTGAGGAACCTTCGTTACTGGGGATACCTGAGTTAGGGGGCTCCCCTCTTCAGCTCCTGTCTCAATCACAAGAGATGAATTCAGGTGAGAGACAACATGTGTAGTGGAAATGAGATAGTAGGTTTGTTTATGAAATGCACTTGACCATGAAGCTGCAAGCTAGTCTGCGTGCCCTGCCTAGGGGGGGTTTATGAGAGTAGCCAGTCTCCAGGCTCCCCCTCCTCCTCCCTTCTCCAGACCTTGGGGTTAACATACAGTTTCAAAGTCTTTTTTACCCAGGTAGTGGGAAGGATACGCACAGAATTTTAAAGGCTCCCCTGCTCCTGCACTTACTATTGTCTTTCTTGTGATCATGTGGCAGTCTGATCGGACCAGGCTCAGGACTGCTGAATTAATGTGTCAGGCACTTCTCCCCCTCTCCCTTCCTGCCTTGGTTTGCTGTCTGTTCTGCCCAACACACTCATCCTGTTTTCCATAGATCCAGCACCAATTTACATTCCGGCCACCAGTGTTGGAAGGTTCCCTTTTCTCCACATCTTCTCACTTGCTATTACTTGTCTTTGATAGTAGCCATTCTGACAGGTGTGAGATGGTATCTCATTGTGGTTTTGAATTGCATTTCCCTGTAATTAGGGATGTTAAACACCTTTTCTACGTACCTGTTGGCCATCTCTTGTCTTCTTAGGAAAAATGTCTATTCAGATCCTCTGCCCATTTTTTAAACTGAGTATTATGATGATGATGATGATGATGATGATGATGATGCCATTGAGTTGTACAAGTTCTTTACATATTTTGAATATTAACCTCTTAACAAATATATGATTTGCAAATATTTTCTCCTATTTGGTAGGTGTTTTTCATTTTGTTGATGGTTTCCTTTGCTGCGCAGAAACTTTTTAGTTTGATGTCATCCTGTTTATCTTTGCTTTTATTGCCTTTGCTTTTGGTGTCAAGTCCAAAAAAAATCTTTGCCAAGACCAATGTCAGGGAGCCTACTGCCTGTGTTTTCTTCTAAGAGTTTTATAGTTTCGGGTCTTATGTTCAAGACTTCAATCCATTTTGAGTTAATCCTCATACTCTATTTTAAAATTGATTTGAGAGAAAGAGAGAGGAAGAGAGAGAGAGAGAAACATTGATTTTTTGTTTTACTTATTTATGGTTGGTTGCTTCTTGCACGTGCTCTGACCAGGGATTGACCCCACAACCTTGGTGTATCGAGATGACTCTAACCAAATGAGATATGCAGCCAGGGCAATCCTCATACACTTTTGTGACTTACTTTCCTTTTGTCAGAGCCAAAAAAGTGACCACAGGTCTTCCTAAGTGGGTCGATGGGTATCAAACAGACTTGCCTCAGTGAACTGGCAGGCTGTCGAATTCAGTGACAGATTTTTTTTTTTAATCAATGTAAGTAATACCTGTTTGCCATGGAAAAAAAGATAAGTCATACACACCACATGTGCACACACAGAAACTCATTCATAGCCCATCAGCCTGAGAGAATCACTGTTAACATTTTGATGTAGAACCTTTCTTTTCTTTATTTCTTTTTACCTTTTTAATGAGATCGTTTTGAGTACACTTCATTTTTTTACCTACTCTTTTTTTTTAAATCATATGTTGTGAATATTTTTTTTCATGACAGTAGAGAAAAGAGTTATGACATAATTTCTTTTTTTTTTTCAGATTGAATAAAATAATGCATGTTTTTATTATTTGGTTCAAGTAAATTATAGAAGTAGAGAGATTCTACAGTATACAAACATTGTTGAGTTACAAGTTTGCAAAATAACCTGTGGGATGAAAGGATTGCTTCTCAGAATCCAAGGATTCACTAGTTAAATAGTTCTGACTTTTAAAACTGAATTCTAATTATTTATTAGAATTAATATCTCCTGTTTCCTTCATTACTAGTCTCCAGGAGCTTCTGAACTGTTGGGGTTTCTGGGAACCTGTCTTATTTGCTGGAATGGCCTGATGATTTTAAGACCCCATCTGTTCCTGAATCACTCTTAATTTGAACAGTGATCATTTAGGAGCATCTCATAAGCCATTCTTTTTTTTTTCCTTTTTTTAATTTTAATTGTTATTCAAGTACAGTTTTCTGTCTTTTACTCCCGTCCCAGTCCACCCTCCCAGTGCTCCTCACCTCCCTCCCATTTCCACCCCCCTTAGTTTTTGTCCATGTGTCCTTTATACTTGTTCCTATAATCCCCTCCCTTTTTCCCTGAAATTCCCTCCCTTCTCCCCTCTGGATACTGTCATCCCATTTTTTATTTCAATGTCTTTGATTATATTTTGCTTGCTTGTTTGTTTAGTTGCTTAGGTTCCTG
>PVKM010028675.1:0-18134 GCA_004027735.1 Carollia perspicillata
TTGTAGCCAATGCTGTTACAACGGTTCTTCCGGCAGCTGAGACAGATCCCCTTTTTGAAGCGGTTCGAGTCCGTGCACTGGAACGCAAAGCTCGGCTTGTCCTGATTCATCAGGGAGTCGACAAAGAGGTATATGGCCCGCTCGTGCTCACATTTCACCCCCTCTGCGAATGCTGGCGAGGGAGGAAGGCAGAGACAGAAAACATGCTGGATAAGCCACTTGTCGATGATTCCCCACTCAGTAAGTACTGTGCAAAACTGGGAGTCACAAAATAGTCATGGGGATGTAAAGTACATACAGCACAGGAAACACAGCCAATAATATTGCAGTATCCATGTACAGTGCCAGGTTGGTACTGGAAATAGAGGAGGGACCCTCTGTAAAGGTTATGATGGTCTAACCACTACGCTGTACCCCAGACACTAACACAAAATAATATTAAATGTAACTGTAATTGAAAACTAAGAAAATAAGTACTATACACCTCACCAACCGTAATGAGTTGCACTGTTGCTGTTCATGCTCTTGTTTGTGTGATTCTTCATACTTGCCCAGTGATGGGCTAGGCTTCCACTGAGATGCAGGAGAGTTAGAGGCCACTCCTGCCACCTCGCATCTTGCTCTCCAGGCGGGAAGACAGCCCTGGCGCACACAAAGCAGCCGGGAGCAACAGAGCACGTGCAATCGGCATGAAAGCGGGTGATGAAGAGCAGGGTACAGCAAGAGTCACCGAGTCCTGATCAGGTTGTACAGTCACAAAAAGGGGGAAATGGGCCAGACGCTGAACATCATCCCCTCTGGGGCTCAGCAAACTACTGCTGGCAGGCTGACCACTTGTTTTTGTAAATAAAGTTTTCCCGGAACGCAGCTGTGCTCATTTGTGTGTGTGTCGTCTGTGACTGCTTTCGTGCCACAGCAGCAGAGTGGAGTGCTGAAAACAGGCTCTGGCCTGCAAAGCCTAAAATACTTATTAGCTGACATTTTAGGAAAATGTTTGCCAACCGCATTCTAGTCTACTCCATTCCTTTCCATTATAACCCAAAGGCCCATAAATGTGAAGTAATTTGCTCAGGCTCACACAGACAGCTGGTTTCAAAGTTAGAAGTATAACTTGGATTTTCTGGCACATAATCCATCGTTATTTCTTGTAACCAGAGGCTGAAGCCAATAGTTTCAGTAAGTCCTGGGACCCCAAGAAATACCCCATTCTCACTAACACCACCAGTCTGAAGAAATGCACCCGGAATGGTGTGCTCAGTGGGCTGAGCATCGGCCTGGGAAATGAAAGGTCACCAGTTCCAAGTTGGGGTGCATGCCTGTTTGTGGGCCAGGTCCCCAGTTGGGGACACAATCAATGTTGCTCTCGTGGATGGATGTGTCTCTCCCTGTCTTCCTCCCTTCCCCTCTCTCTAACAAATAAAAATAAAACGTTAAATTTAAAGAAAGAAGGAAAGGAAAGAAGGAAGGAAGGGGAAGGAAGGAAGGGAGGAAGGGAGGAAGGAAGATCCATCCTCCCATGCCCTGAGGCAGAGCTGAACTCCCTCTGCATGGACCTCCAAGTCCTTCAGGGGCGACTTGTATACATGATCACATAGGGAGAGGGCAACAGTCTTGATACTGAGTGTCGGAGCAGGGCACCCAAGGGCACAGCATCACAGCAGAGAGAACCGATTGGGGCCAAGACTTAGAGATGCTGCCAGGATCCAAGGCAGTGAGTGAAGGAGAAATCCCGAAAGAGATCAGTCATGGGGGCCACACATCTGTTTCAGTAGCAAACTCAGCCAAGCCCAAGCCTGCTGCGAACAGACTCAGGCATTTGAAGACAAAGGATAAGTGAACAGGGAAAGCATCTTGGGTTCGCTTCTTTAAAATGTTACAAAAAATACATTATAGTATACTCATGCTATATCACAGAATATCACACAGTCTCTAAAAGTGAGAAGGTAAGATCTCAGCGCCCTGAGGTTCAAGAATGACCATAATATACTATGATTGGAAAAGGGAGGTTGCAGAACAATGTCATTCTGACAAATACCCACATACATACACACACGAATCAATTTGCAGAGAAAAAGACTGGAAAGACAGCGCTGTTCATTCATATCGGCCAGTTCTGAAGGGTGAGTAGAAGCAGGAGTGAGAGGTGAGGGGGCAACTTTGCCTGTTGCTTTATGCAGTTCTATATTGCTCAATCTTATTCAACACATATGTATTTCTTTTGTTATAAAAAGATATTAATCAATAGAAGCTGGACCTCAAAGCATGAGAAGGCAGAGCAGAGACCACGGGGCGGCTGTTCACAGGCTTATCGGACGAGGAATATGGCAGACAGTGTTTGAGGGCCCCTGTGGGGGGAGGTGGGAATAATACAGTAAGATGGTTGGGACCTCTCACAGTTTTGGCTGATTTAGGAGGAGATGCGATAACTGAGTCAAACCTCCCATGAAGCAGAAAATAAGGAACTCACTTCCATATGCAATTGACCCCAAAATGTCGTTGAGTCCACAGCCTGGCTGGAAGTCACCCCCATTGGGGTAGATGTCCATGTGGCCCACAGGCCTCTGGATCCCGATGCTCAAGCCGAAGGAACGTGTGTAGGTGTGGAGGACATCCACAAAGTCCGCGTCGTCGGGGGACAGCCGGCTGTGGCTGTCTGCCCTTTCGAACATGGGCCCAGCTGGATCCAAACCTATGGGGGAAGGGGGAGCCGATACCAACTGCGTCAGGCCCGCAGAGACAGGTCAAGTCTGCGTGTGCAGGAGGACGCTGAACTTGGAGCCCGGCTGATCTGGAACGCTCTGTGCCTGCTGTCAAGGAATTTCTGCTTTCTCCTGACGTCTTCGCCCGTCCTGACATTTCAGCCGATTCCGTCAATTGGCCACAAGCGTCACCCTGACCCGCAGCTCCGAGCAACCACAGGCTGTCACAATGGCAGCAGCTCTAGAAAGAACCTGGACTGGCTGAAAATAAGCCCTTCATCCCACTCGTCCCAGCACTGAGAGCCTTCCTTCCACAGCCTCAAGCTAACAGGTTTTTTACAAAATAACTGAGCCTCTTACAATTTTGGGAGGGAAGCCTCAGTCTCCCCAGACTGAGCTATTTGCATTTGGACTTATTCTCCCCCTTCCTTGAACAATGGGTCAGGCCCAGGAGTGCAGCAGTGAGATACACTAAGAGACTGTATCTCACACATCCAGAGTTTCTCTGTGTTGCAGCTACAAAGAGAAAACATTTTCGCCTGAACACTTTCTGGATTGAACAGACAAGTAGCACGGTAGAGAGTACTGGTCCTCACATTTGAAAATCGCAAATATCACCGGGAGCTTGTTACAAAATTCAGATTCCACTTTTTAACTACAAAGGACTCTGGAAGGGCAGAGCAGCCACCAGTCACCTGTGGTATGTGTGTAGGGGGAGACGGCCAGGCAGGACGCTGGGCAGGGCGAGTGGCAGCCATACGAGAGATTTTCACCATCTTTTAATTTTGGAACCACATGAATACAAAACCATTCCCCCAAAATGTGCGAACTGTAAGATGCAGATTCCCTGGCCCCCTAGAGATTCTCATTAGTAGGTCTGGTGTGGAGCCCAGAAATATATATTTATTCCCCAGGTGACCCTAAAAGTAGGTAGTCTGCAGGCCAGATTTTGAAAAATATCTCCCTACTTCAGTATCATCTAAAAAATGGACCTGAATATCTCAGTTCATACAGCTCATGTGAGACGGCGTGAGACTAAGTGCTTGTCAGTGCAAATACTAGCTCTTGTTACCAAACGCAAGTAATTATGGGAGCCAAACTCTTCCTAACCTAGAAGGCTCTCACCCTACGGACACAGAGAAAACAAATGAAGAGACTATTTACAGCAGAGGAAGGGGGTCTCTTTAGTCCAGGATAGAGGTTCTCGACTGGGAGTGATTTTGCTTCCAAGGGTACAGTGGGCAATGTCTGGGGTCATTTTTGGTTGTCACAGTTTGGGGTGGGGGTGCATTGTGCAGAGAAGCTACTAGCATTGCGTGGAGAGGGTAGAGGCTGGGGTGCTCATACACACCCAACAGGGCTCAGAGCAGCCCCCACTACAAAGCATTAAGTGGCCCCAAATGTGAAGAGAGCCAAGGCTAAGAAACCCTGATCTAGAAACAGCAAGGCAGGGAGGCAGCATGACCAAAACCAGTCCTGAAAAGCAGGGGGTGGGAAGCGGGACGATGCTCCCCAGACCCCGGGACCATGGAATGAGGGAGACCATTGGGAGGCTGAGAGAGCGGTTTTAGGGTAAACAAAAGGCAACGCTGTTGTCCAGAGAAAACCTGTGGGACTCATTCTCATGGAGACTGTGAACAGTTTTTAGAAGTTTAGACAAATGTATGTAAGCCGGAGGCCAAAAGGGAGCCCAGGCTGCTCATAGTCTCCCCAATGTCGAATGGTCTTTTGGGCCCCAGCCCAGGACCCAAAAGAAAGATGGCATAAAAGGAGTGTCCTCTCAGAACGGTCCACAATGATGCATTTTAGAGGCTACAAGGACCGCAGAACTGACACAAGTGGCCTCTCCCTGCCCACTGCCATGTCCCCTGGAGGAAAATAAATAAATAAAGAGGAGCATTCTGCTTTGCAACCAACATAAGAGAGGAGCTCTTTGCTTGGTGTGAACAAAAGTCTCCACCAGACGGTCAGCACCATGGAAACCAAGCTGGGTTGGAGGAATGCAGGCAGCGGGGCTTCTCCACGACTGTCGGCGGCCAGGCTAAGCCTGCACCTACCCAGGCTGACCCGGCCTGACACAGAGCCAGGGCCCAGGGACTTGGCAGAAAAGTTCCACAAATTACTTTTTTAACTAGGAACGGGAGGGAGAACTTACCCCCTCCAAAACGAGAGAAGATGGAGAACCACCCCTTTTCCCATTCAGTCTGACTCCCCCAGAAGTGCTCTGTCTAGTGAATGGAATACACACACACGTTTATGCACACACACACGTATACACACACACAGGAGCACTTCTGCATTCTGGCTTGGCAGGGCAGAGCCTTCTGCACTACATACAGCTCCTGAAGTGACTGGAGAGAGGCAGTGTGGCGCAGTGGGTGGGGGCGGGCTCTGGAATCTGACAGCCTGGGTTTGAGTCCCAGTCCTGCTACGCAGGATGTAAGATATTGTACTCATCATTTAAGCAGGGTCATAGTCTCCCCACCTGTCGAATGGAGCCAAAGGACCCCCTTTGCCCAGGTGCTCTGAGACTGACCTGTCACAGGCGAGAAGTACTTGTCACACATTAGGTGCTTGACACTAAGCAGCATCTACCCCGGAAGCTACCGACTGCTCATTTAATTTATGTTCTTGAAGAATGAATACATCTGTTTGCTTATTTATTTATTATCACTGACTAGGTAAAAGTTCAAATAGAAACACATGCCCTCTTCCCTAGCATATCACAGGATTCCCTCAGGAGCCTAGGAGTGTAAAGCCTGAGCAGACCCCAGTACAAAGCTCTCCGATCCAAGCAAGCCTGGGATTCAGGTGTCCACCCTGCGGGCCCCAGGCCTCTACACAGCAGCAGCAGTCGCGGTCCCAGGACCCTGTTCCAGCTACTGTCTCTGGTCCCCTTACCAGTTAGGAACCCCCGGTGCCCAGGCCCAGGAGAAATCCAAGGGCAGAGAAAAGTTTACAAGCCCCCCGCCCCCGCACCCCATCAGACATGTGCAACAGCACATGTCAGGTCATCCACATACCCTCTGAGGGGCTGCTTGGCAACTGGGCGGAGGCCACGCCTTCCCGCCGTGCTCACGCCAGCTCCCTGCTCCACAGAGAAAAGCTGGAAAGAAGGGGCCGAGCTCAGAACACGCGGCCTGCGTACCCCAGAGAGACAGCACGGAGGACTGATTAGCATTCTGCCAGCGAAGCCCACATCTCAGGGGCTGCCACCCAGACAGGGGAAAGAACGGGAATGCTCTGCACTAGCCCCCTCTCATTTGGGATTTAGAAATAAGGAAAGGGGGGCTCTGCAGCTTGTCCTTGCTGCTGAGGGCTTTCTGGTGGGGGCCTGGTGTGTGCTGGCCCCCACCAGACCGGCTGGCCCGGCTCTGGACATCCTGCTTCGCGCTGGGGCTAGGAGGAGGTGCTGAGACAATCGGGCCCAGAGTGGGGTAAGGTCAGACGGCTTTGCTCCGGCAGCGGGTTAATGAGCAGCCATGTGTGGCCACACAGCCGCTGTCCTCTTAGACAGCTCAGGCCCCACCGTCCTGGTGATAAAAAATAAAGCTTTCAAAGTATGCTGAGGCAAATAATCGAATCTAAAGGAGTGTGTGCGTGTGTGCGAGTGTGCACAAGCACATTAGGCGTAAGCCCAGGACAATGATAATAAAGAGGACCACTAAAACTTCACAGATTCATTTTTTTAAAAATAAATCTGCCCCACCAGCTTACAGCATTGCTGAAATCCTATATTCTACCTTCACTAAATCTTTCTTTAGCTAAGACCACACCTCTACCTGAGTCCTATTTCAAAATGAACACACTGCTGGGAAAGAAATTGATCAACTCGTTCCTTCTGTTTTGGGGGCAAAAGGGAAGCTGCAGGGGAAGATAAAAGAAGGTTGGAAGGAGCCTAAAAGTTCAGGGCAGCAAATGCACCACTCGTTTTAGTCCAGAGGAAGCCCCGTGCAGTGTTTGAGGGGTCCCCAACACGAGAGAAAGAGGACCTGTCCCACTTTTCACAATCATTGAAGGATTTCATCCGAACTCTCACATCAACAGCTAGGCAAAATGGAAAGCTCGATTTTCTGTTGACAACCTAGGTGCTAATATCAGAAAAGTCCCTTTAAGGACAAAGTTTAATCATCCATTCTAAACAGGTCATTATCACTAATAAATCTTCCAGCTAGACATTGGCAAGAGGCTGTCGGTAGATGAAACAAATCAGAGGCAGAATGCAACCCAGAATCCACCACTTGTTCTTTCTTTTGAGGTTCTAGAGCATCACAAGTAGAGACGGGACATGGGCCCCAGAAGCTTGGAGGCTCACTTTCATTGTGAGCTGTGTGACCCTGGGTGTTTCCTCGCCTGTTGGGTCAGACCAGTGGTTTTCAAACTGTGTTTCCCTGGGGCTCTGGGCCACTGCAGTGCCTCTAAGAATGGGGAAGGTTGAACAGCAAGGCTGACACTGCCCACCACACACCTGCCTCTACCGTCCTTTCTGTTTCTCATATTGGGATGTCACACAAGTGTAATTTGCAAAAGAAGGGTTCTGTGACTGCACAGCACATTTGAAAAGCTAGGGGTTAGATGTTCTCCAGGTTTTTTCCCAAAACTAATGCTCTATGGCTCACCCACGCTGCCTCATTTGGGAGCACTCTGGTTCCGAGAAGCCAGCTTGTCAGAGGAGCCCGGGAGCTCGGGGACCAGCTGTTTGTGGAGGAAGCTGAGCTTACCCGTGATTCTGCCCACCGTGCCCTTCACGAAGTTGCCAGCGTACCCAGCCACGTGAGCTCCAAGGCTGTAGCCAATCAAATGAACATTCTCAAGAGAAAAATCATCCGTCTCCTGCAGGAAAGCACAAAAGTGTGTCAGTGAGAGTGTAGTCCTGAGCCCAAAGAGTCCCCCACAGTTCAATAGTTCGATCGCAACATGGAGACACAGGAGCCAGGGGCAGAGACTTGCAGGGGCATGGCTGGCTTTGAGGGCATTGCAACACAGATGGAACACAGCCAGGTAAGAGGAGGTCAAAAGGACTTGGTGGCACTGCAAATGCCGAGCGCTGGTGGCAGGTCGTGACTAGAAGCTGTATACCTGACCCTTCCCCTACATGTTTTCCATTCTTTCTGGCAGCATCTAAGGGGGAGGGTGGCAGTGTGGAGGTCAAAGCCACCAGGCTCACTGGAGTCTAAGTGCCGGCCTTGGCCTGCAGCTGCATACTCCTTGCCCACTGTTTCAGGTCCCAGGAGCTGCACCCTCACTACAAGTTTGCCTGGGATCCCAGAGTTGGAGCATTGCACCCTGACAGGGCACTCTACTGGTGGGGCTGAGGAGGTAGGGGTTTGACCCCACTGCTCGGGAACCAAGTTCCCCAAAACAACCTGGGCGGAAGACTGTTCAAGAACCCAGAATTTTAAGACCTTTAGATCTGTTTTCCACCCTTGATATTTTAAGCAAGGCAGTGGGCTGCATTTGTGTGAACCAACACCCTCCCCACTCTCAGGACAGGCACCCTCCAGAGGAAAAGCAGACGGCAGTAGGTTTGTAAGATGACAAGCCGGTCCTGGCTCCGGGCCATTCCCAACCAACTTCAGAGTATGTGTTTCCAGTATCAGAAAGTAATGACTCATCAGGCAAACTTTCTTCTAGCAAATAAAGTAACAGGAAGAATCCAGAGAAATATCAATAATTAAAAGGCTCTCTAAAAGTCCCAGATTTCAAGTATTTCAAGTAGTACTTAATGCAGTAACAATCTGAACCCCAGAGATTTGGATCAGACATCTGAAATCCACTGTAACACTGTCTGGCCCATATTTCTTAAGGTTTACATTCAAGATGCCGCTCACGAAAGACGCCTCCCTCTCATCCCCAGTACCTGCAGCCCGTCGAGCAGCCCCGCGATGCTCTGTCCCACCACCTGAATGTTGTTGACCGCGTCTGTGTAAAGCTGGTGGGCCAGGGGCAGCCAGTCGACCACCACGACGTTGGCTTCTTTCTCTCTCATCCGCAGGGCTGACACGAGCTTGTACAGCCACTGTTCAAATATGCCACTCATCTGCAGAGAAAACAGACATTAAAAAGAAACCTTCCCTGTGTTCAGAGATCCTAATGAATATAAGATTCAGTTCCGTGATCCTCTTCCCAGCTGATTCCAGACTCTTCACCGTAACTGAGCAGGGACCGAACACTTGCACGTGAGCAGGGCCAACCACAGGCAGGGTTTCTATGTGGGTGTTTGTTTTCATTGCTCTTTATATCCCTGGTTTTTCTCATTTACGTTCATAGCTGCTGCCCCCGCTGTCCTATAAGGCCACTGTGAGGTATGCATTGGTGGCAATGCTGGTCTGAGGTTGGCCTAAGTCCCTATCACAGTCAGGCAAGTGGCCCACCTCCATCGTTCAAAGGCAGCTGGGAAGGGTTGCCCTGGAGAATTAGCTTCTCTCTTGAAGATGCAGGGAGATGGTGTCTCCTAGGCAAATGCCAAGTTAACAAATGACCCCATCCCACAACCCATCTCCATGATGCCTCCTGACCCCCAAAAAGGGAAGATCCATCCCAGGAATCCCAAATTAGAACTCAGGACACATTTTCCCACAGAAACAAAGCAGAAATGGTGACAAGGTCCAGTTGTAAACCTCTCCACGAGCACATTATTAGATAAAAAGATTTTCTAGTGCCTGGACTGGGAACCCACCCGCCATTTACAATCTCGCTTCTATGGGAAACTGCTATTCCAAGTTCCAAACAGATTACACAAGAACTTTCTGGAATGCAACCCATTTGTAAATTGCAGGCAGTTTGTATTTGCATTTTGACGGGGGTGGGGGGGCCTTAAGAAGATTCATATGCATGATTCTAATCATGGGCTGTGGGATGACAGGCCTTAAATTGCCTTTCCAATCACATTACATAGGTAGGCACCTACTCCTCGACCTCCCTGCAGGCCTGACCCCAACAGTTGGTGATAGACCTAAAGACCCAGGAAACACGTAACAGATATGAATTTCTCATCATGAAGAAGAGGAATGTCCCCTCCCAATTAGCCCAGGCAGAAACCTACTCACTTAGGAGTGCCATTTTCCTACAGACTTTAACTATATGAATGAGTGAATAAATCCCTTGCTGGTCAAAAGCTTCTGAAGCTGAGTGTTCAAGCCCTTTTTTCTTGAAGTTTGTCATGGACCTTTCAACGTGAATTGCTCAGCTAGGACCCAGAAAGAGCCCCAGAGCCTTTAAAGGGAGCCACCTCTATGCAAACAGGTGGGCACCATGCCAGCGGCAGCCAGCAAGCCAGGCCAGCTGGCTCTGCAGAGACTCTCCGAGCCAGTCAAGTTGCTTCAGCTCAGCTCAGTTCTTAGGGAGGGACGGCCCCCGTGAGGCAGCGGCTGACCAACATAATTAAGTGTAATTAGAGGGATCCTTAGGAGCCAGGGGAGCTGGGCTGCTGCCCTCAGGAGAGCCACTTTCTGAAAGCCCGCTGTGTGCCCACATTAAATACCACCCTGCTGGAGTCCAGATTGCCCCCTTGGTGAAGTGCCCATTACATTCTTCACAGCTGTCTGAAATACAAGCAGCCCACAAGAAAACAGGGGAGCGGGGCGGGCGGGGTGGGGGGAGTGGAATCTGGAAGCACCAGCATTCTTTTTAATTGGCCGAAACAAAAGAAACCAAATCTTGGGTGAAGCTGCAGAGCTCCCTCCCCTGGGCTCACCGTCCATCCATGAATGATGAAAAAGGTTTTGGCTGTCATGTTGAAGCCACAGTCTTCTAGGGTCTGGTTGTGGCCAGTGGAGAGGTAACACCCTTCATGCTCTGGGTCCTCCGAGGTGCGGAGGTTAAACCGCACAGCAGGTTTGTCAACAGCCTGTCCATCCTCGGGTTTGTGGAGCTCATCTGGGGAGAGAGAACAGAGCTTGGTGCATCTGGTGGGCTTGCGTAGTGAGTGGTCTGGGATATCGTTCTAGCACAACCTTGAGTCAATTATTCAAGCCCTCTGGGCCTCAGTTTTTACACCTACTGAATGTGTCCTCCTCGCCTCCCAGAGCAGTTGCAACGATATTCTAAAAGGGACATCCGGTCTATATTTAAGAAGATTAATCACTAGTATTAATTACTGTAACTCAAATAAACAGGTCTCTCTTGCTTTTCTTTCTTCTTCCCTATCAAAGCAAGTTCACTTTCCTTCCCTGAAGTTACTACTTTTAAAGTATGGCTCCTCAATTTTTTTTCCCCAAAATGCTTGGGACCAGTTGAGTTGCAGAATTCAGAAATTTTCAGATTGTAGGAAAATGGCATTACAGTCCACACAGCATGTATTATATAACACCCCCAGTGGGGTCTGGAGCAGTCCGCACCAGCACTTCTGCAGGGAAATACGTGACTGCTCACAACCCGAGGACAAAAAAAAAAAAAATTAAATAGCCTCCTGTCAATTTGGGTCAGTTCTGCTGCCCAATGAGTTCAAGCCAGGTAAAGCCAGGTCTGCTGCCAAATAAGTTACCAAACAAATTTTCCGGTTTTGAGAGATTTGGGGGTTTGGAATTCAAGGTGAGAAGCTGTCGAAGAAGTCACACAACAGGCTTCTCCTAATGTTCCCAGCTCGACTGTAGCAGCTACTGCAAAAAAAAAAAAAACCTCATGCCTCCTCAGTGGCCTTTACAGAGCCCGGCATGTGCCAGGTGTTCTTCTACTTTGTTAAATAAGTGGCTGAAGCTGTGGGAAAACTCATAAAAGCAGCAAAACCACTCTCTCCAGCTCTACCACTCAAAGACAGTGCCTTGGAGGAGATAACCAGCTAATGCTGCCCCCATGACAAAGCCAATGTCACGGATGGTCCCTATGGCCCTTAAACACTTATAGGTGCTATAATCCCCACAACTGTGTGGATGGTCATAAGCAAGCCCCACCAACACTCTTCCAGCCATCTAGAAAACCACCCCTTGATGACAGGCTAAGAAATTAGAAAATCAAACTCTCCTGTCACTCAGAAACCAGAGGGAAAGATACCGAAGGACCATCCCAGGAGCTTCATTTATCCCAGAGTTAGGAAGCAAATGGAATCATAGAAAGAAGGACCAGAATGGTGGAGAGGCGGGTGGTGAATTCAGGGGGCAGGGAAGGAAGAGAATGCACCAGGTGTGAAAAGGATAGAGTTCCAGAAAATGCATCTCAACACACATGAACAGAACTTTGTCATTAATGAACAAAAGTTTCAATGGGCAGAAATTTGAACCATGGACATAATTAGTTTGACACCTCCCCGGTTTCCACCCATACAGCCACTTCACACAAAACCCAGATGGAAAATTCTAGGCAAAAAGGCTGCCTCGGACAGATTGGTGGATAAACCGGCATATCTGCAAACCCGCATATCGACGTCAAGGGTTCACCTCAGCAGCTGCCTCTCTGACCCCAGAGTTCTGTAGCTTCATCGCTACTATTTTTGGTCTGGGGCACTTCAACCTGTGGGACTTTATTATTGTTCTCCAGCCAGATGTCCTTGTGGCTCATTCTTTAGTTCCTTGCTCTCGAATTCTTAAAGAGGAAAACCTGACCACGGGTTAAAACGGCACCAGCTTCTCCCATCGGCATCCCATACCTCCCACAACACTGAGCGCCGTTTGTATATTTTCACTGGATTTCATCCACCTTCCCACCACTGACTTGTAAGCTCCAGGAGGGCGGGGTTCCCACCTTCTCCCAGAAGAGCGCCTGGCACTAAGTAGGCATGCAGTAAACACTTTTTCGAATGAATGAGATGGCCCACAAACACTCAAGAGTTGCAGAACACAGAAGTTGGAAGGAACATGACCATTCCACAGGAGAGGAGCTAGAGACACTACCTACCCCGAGTCACACTATTACTTACCACTAGAGTTGAGGACATGCTTAGTAAAACAAGCCCTTTCCATTCATTCCAATTAGCCCTCCCACGGGTACACAAGCTGACATGGACCAACATCGTTTGTCCAACCTCAGCAGCATTGTAGACAGGGTGCAGTTTAGGGGTCCCCCTGGCACTCCTGCTGTGTGAGCCCACCCTCATTCCACTGTGGCAGCCCTCTTCCAGTGGAAGAGAAAGCCGTGCCCATCTCAGGAGGAAGAGAAGCTGGCAGCCAGGAAGAGAAAGAGAGGGAGCTGGAAAGAGTGTCGGGGAGGAGGAGGCTGGCAACCTGTGAGAAGCAGCCCAGCAGCTCCTGGGCCGTCACTCACCAAATGCTCCTGCCACTGTAACTTCCAAAATACCTATATGGAGATAGACTGAAGGGAGGAGGGGCACCACCTGAGAGAGCCCCTTCTAACTTTGTGCGCTGGCAAACCTCCAGGTTCAAAGACGAGCGCAAGGTTGAAGAGCTGCGGTCAGCCAATGGGGCTGACTGGACAGCACGTTTTAGGGGCCCATCCCTGTCCTGGAAAGGCGTGGGGCGAGCGTGAGCGGGCTAGGTCCATGCCCTTGCCAGAAGCGCCAAGAAACAAGTGACCCGCAAGGCTGATTAGCAGGAGCAAACGCAGAGCGCAGGGGAAAAGAAGGATTTCCCAGGAACAAGGAAGCGCTGAAAAAGGGTCTGCAAGACAGAGGGGGCCCGACGGCACAGAAAAGAAGTTGGGGGGCAATAAGAAATCAGTGCACGTTACCTTGTAACGGTCTCTCTGGACCGAGGGTTGCGGGGCCTCCCACGGCAAAGCAACAATAGACGCTCCAGAGGCAGACCTGAAGAACGGAGTTTCTCATCCTTCCCCGCCACACACCCGTCGCCAAAAAGGACTTTTAAAAGCGGGGAAGACAAAACAAAACCAAACGAAGCACCTCCCAGGGTTCCAGCAGTCCGAGCCGGTAAGACCCGAAGTGGGTACCTTCTCTCCCCCAGAGCGGTGTAGCCTTAGACCGCTGGAAGTGGAGAGGGCGGGAGGTGAAAACTTGGCTGCACTGAGCGCCTGGGGTGCCAGAGGGAGTGTGAAGGAGCTTAAGCCAAAGTCAGATCTGCCTTCGCCCACGCCGCACGCCCGGGAGGCTCGGGCTCGCCACTGTCACGCAGTGGACTCCGGGCGAGGTAGGTTTTTTAAAGTAGGGGAGTCATCTGACCCATCGCCAGATGGTGATTTGCATAATTTATTCCCGGTTTCCGACTCTGATTGGTCACACCTTCGCTGGCGGCCAGAACCAAGACTCCCAAAGTTTGAATGAAAGCGCCACACACCCACCACGTGGACGCTCTGCACGCGCAGCCTTGCGTTCTCCTCCTGCCATGCTCCAGCCTCCACACTTCCTCCCAGGGCCCAGCCCGGGACCCCAGGTTCTTCCGTCTCCCCTGCCAGGGGTGGTGGGGGCTGTGCCTTGATACACTGCCCCGCTGGGGACGCGATCCCTGAGGTAGGAAGATTATCCTCTCCCAAATTCAAAGCTACCCCTCGCCCGGAATGGTCTCTCCGTGCCCCAGGCAAAGGGTCCGGATGGGGGACAGCCACTTTGTCTCCTCTTGGGTACTTCCTTCACTCCCACCCAGAGAGGCCCTCAACGGGTGCAGACAGCGTGAGAGGACTGTAATCAGGCAGAGCTGAGGGACTGGGGGTTGTTGGCACAGACCCTTCTCCGCGTCCTGTTCCACCACTAGCTGCAAAACTCGGCGCAAGCTACTGAATTTCTGCAAGGCCGTTCGTTCCTTGGTCCCCAGTACCTGTGGTGACAGTTCCTGCTGCTTGTGGATGTTGGCTAAAGCTAAAAGAGATAATGCACAGCTTAATGTGGCGCCTGCCACGTAGTAGGCGCCCTCATACCTTGCGGGTGGGGGGCGACTGGAGGGATACCCGGTGACACTTCCCAAAGGGAACAGAGAGCTGAGCTTGGAAGGTCTCAGACGCGTGGCCCGCACCGAGTCTCCGCAGATATGCGCAACTACCTGTTGAGTGGAATTAAGTAGTTGCTTCTTCTCATCGGTTTTCCTTCCTCTCCTTCCCTTTATTGATCCGCGACCCTGCTCCTCCCGCGGGTCTCGGATCACAGCTCCCGCTCCGCCCGCAGGACTCCGGGACCGGGAATGGCGAACGCGGGAGAACTTGTCGCGAGTCCGCATCTGCTGCAGGGGAGCCGGAGCTGAGCCCGGGGCTCTCCAAGGGCGAAGACCGCAACAACTGGAGGGTAGCTGCGCTTCCACAGTCGTCGGGGAAGCGGCGGCGGTGGGAGGGATAGAAAGCTCGCCGCCTTCCCACCGCATCGCTGCCAAGCCTGAGCTCGCTCTGCCGGCTGCGCGAGTAACTGCGCGGTCGCCAAAAGACAACCTGTCCCACTCCAGCCAGAGGAGGAAAGCAGCCCCGCGCCCCTTCCTCCCTGTTGTCGGGGCCCCAGCCTGGAAGGTCTGTGTGGAGAAATCAGTCGGGAGAAGCAGGTCCTGTTCCGACCTATAGCCTCGTTACTCTCGTGCGCTGTCTGTCATTCATTAACAAGAGGCAGGCTGGCTGTATTATTTGAGTATAAAACTCCATGCGTTTTATGGGATGGCAAATGTCACCGCCAGATTATGTTTCTTCCCTCCTCCTGCTCTCCTTCCCTATCGGCAACCTGCACAGGTGTAAGTCAGGTATTAGCTACATTTCACGGATGGGAAAACTGACTCGTGGGGACCTGCTGCAGGTGTGGAGGAATTCTTAACGGCCAGGTCCCCCCTGCTCTAGGCTCTTTATCGCCAGCTGACCGCTAAAACATGCGCATGAGCGCTTGAGCTCAATGTCTCCATCTCACAGCAGCTGAGGCAGTGGGTGACCTCTGAGTGAAAAATGTCCTTCTCTGTCCTGAGTTGCTCACAGCCATAGCATGGTCGGTCCCTAGAACTTAAAACTGGACAACTCGGTGTTGGGAGCCGTTGTCACAGGTTAGTGAGATCCCCTAGGGAAGCTAGGTGTTCCTGCAAAGTTGGTTATCTCGCCGGGGAAGGGAGGTGGAGCGGGGGAACAGATCAACATCCATTTGTTAACTGCCAAGGTTGGGAAACCGTTGACGTTTTATTGCTAGTTGGTTAGAGTGCCCCCCTCTGTCTCTGCGTTAAAACATGGGAGAACCCTCAAAGGACAGAATGAAATTACAATCACAGTTTTAGAGTAATGTACAACATCAACTGCTTGCTGCTTCCCAGAAGAACCCCAAGGAGACCTGACAAGCCTGTGTGGAGGAAGTCCCTGCCTGAGGAGTTTCAGCAAAAACTTCTCTTTGCATTGTAGTCAAAGTTTCAAGGTCTCGGGCTCCTCTGGCAGACTCTGGTCATTCTTTCTGGCTGCCCAGCATCTGAACACCCCTTCCTATATTAGAGCAATGAATTCCCCTCTTGTGAGAGGAGCTCACTTTCCACGAAAGAAACTGAAAAGCAAACACACCTTTCTAGCCTCCCTTGCAGCTAGAGCCCCCCATTTAAATTCGGCCAGCCAAACTCTGAACTGGAAGCACTCCACTTTGCCAACAGGGCAGCCAGCTTGGGCTCTCCATGGCAGCGGTGGGGTCTCTACCAGATCAGTCTGCCTGAGTGCACAGGGTCCTGCAGAAGTAACGCCTGCCTGAGTGTGGTTGGTAGGGTAATACTATGGGTGCAATAATTTACCATTTTAATTTGGACATTTCACCTCCTGTGGTGTGCTTGAGTGTGATATTGTTAAGTTACAGAATTGCATGTTTATGATTTTGTAATCAAAAGGGGTGCTGTTTGTGCTGGACCCTGTATTTGCCAAGCCTGGTTCTTCTGCCCTGCAGACATTGCGGTTGCTACCCAATGTCATTTTAATGAGTTCTCCTTCTGCATAAATGAGCCAGAGATGGTATTGCTTACAACTCGGTAGATGACTTAATCACCAGATGCTAACTGAGCAGCCACTATCAGTAACACATCTGGGCTGAGCACCCCCCGTTGGGTGGAACCGCCCCATCTTGCACCACCATCCCTTTCTCTCCCTGACTTCCTGCTGCACGGGTCTCGTCTGTAGTTCCTCTCTCTGCACTGTCGTCTGACACAGTCCACACGAGCTCCACGTGGCTACCAAGCACTGGGGATGTGGCTAGTCTGAATCGAGACATGCTCTGAGCATAAAAGACACCCCAGATTGCAAAGACTTGGAACAAAAAATATGTGTATAATACTGTATCCGTAATTTTATGTTGATTAAATGTTGAAAATGACAATGTATTGAATGACAAATGAAAATGACAAATGTATTAAATGACAATATTTTGGATTCCTGAGAGTGAAGTAAAATATAACACTAAAATTAATTTCATCTTTCTCTCCTTCTTATAATGTGGTTGCTGGAGAAATTTTAATTGCATACGTGGCTCATATTTGTACTGAATATTCTAAAGCAACAAGATTTGGCCTTCGACCTAGTTAATCCTAACTGTTAATCAAACTTCAGATATCTGCATTGTCCCACCGTCAGGGAACCTTGCCCTGACCCCTGGCCTAGGCTTCCTATGTCATTGTAAGCAACATCCAGACCTGCAGAGAATTTTCATAAGAGTTTATTCGAGGACACCATATGCTGAGGAGCAAGGTCTCAAATGCTCCCAAGAATAACCGTTTGCAGTTTTCTCTATGCATTTGAGATAAGGAGGGAATGTAAGGAAGATGACATGGAGGTGGGAGAAGACAAGGCAGGGGTCGGATTGCAGAATCGTTAAGATTATGTGTTCTCCTGAGGGAGGTCACATACTATAAGGCGGGGCCTGGAAGAGGGGGTATTTCAAGGGTGTGTTAGCCTAGATGAGCAGAATCAATGGACTGGGCTAGCTTAAGGCACAGATAAGCCTTAGACTAAAAAAGTTACATGGCTGGGGCCTGGCTACCCTCCATGACCTGCCCAGTTAGTTAGGAATTTATGATCAGATCACCCTGTGAGGTCACTCACTTTCCATAGAACCCCTTTGTCCACACCTGTAAGCATTTCCTTTCTTTTGTAGAATTTATCTGGGTCTGTAACTGGATGTTATTTGTTTGGCTATGTAATTAATGTTTATCTCCCTGTTAGAGTATAAGCCCCATGAAAGCAGCAACTAGGCTTCTTTTTGCTTCATTACTCTCCCAGACCCTGGCAGAGAGCCTGGTAAATAGAAAGAGCTCAGTATATATGCATGGAATGATTATGTAAATGAAGCGTATGGTGAATCTCCAAGAACAGGACAAAGAAGTCAGTGTTGCTAAAATGGTTTGATCCCAGAGCTCTCAGTGAAGAATTAGAATCGCCAGGATCTCAGTTTGGGAAGCACTGGATTAGGGGCTGTAACTGCAGAGAGAGTGCACTGAGCCTCAGTTTGAGTTTCCAGGTACACTATGACCTCAGCTCCCCTGTATGCTGAAGGTAGAGGTAGGCTTGTTTGGGGGCCGGGGGCGGGGCTTGCTTTTCATATTTCCCTTCCTCTGCAAATCACAAGCTCCAATTCCTTGAATTCCTCTGCTTAGTAGACATCTAAAAGAA
>PVKM010028676.1:0-18136 GCA_004027735.1 Carollia perspicillata
TCTTCTTCCAGGGTGGCACAGACATGCCAAAAGTTTGAATACCCCTGTTTAGAAGGAAATACAACATGCCAGGCAGGGCCACACAGGGAAGCGCCAGGGTCAGTCAGGAGGCAGAAGCAGTAAGAAGAAAATGTGAGCAAAAGTCTTTATTGCTTTATTGTGGTTTCTGGGAAAGGTAAGGCAAGATAAGGTAAACCGGCTTAGCATTGGCTAGTTTGAAACATTTCAGCAAGTTGTCTGGTACCTGGCGCTGGGGTGGTTAGGGCAGGTGGATAGTGGCCAAGAACGTGAGAGCCCATGAGAGCCTGATAAATAAGTGGTTGGGTTGTGGACTTTGGATGGTTGTTGTGCACACGAAAGGATGGTTGTTGTGCAATCACAGGTCAGTCTGTTTGCCATCTTCAGGCATTGGCCACAGGACAGGCAGTCCACCCAGGTTAAACGCAGATGTCAACACAGTGGAATAAAAAGATACACTTGATACATGGGCCACAAGAACATCTCAACACATTTAAAATATTAAAATAGTAAAGAGTGTGCTCTCTGATCACAGTGGAATCACAGTAGAAGTCAGTAACAGAAAAGTCACAGGAAAGTCTCCAAACACTTGGAAACTAAGACATACTTCTAAATAAACTGTTGGATTGAATGAAAGAATAAAAATGCAGCATATCAAAGTTTGCTGAACACAGCTACAGGAGGGCTGATGTGGAGATGTACGGCACTGAATTCATGCATTGGAAAAGAGGAAAAGACGCACATTAATCATCTAAACTCCCATTTCGAGAATTTAGAAAAGAAGTGCAAAATAAACCCAAAGACAACGGAAAGAAGAACATAATAATGGTAAGAACAGAAATTAAAAGTTGAAACAAAAAGAATAGAGGAAACTGGTGAAACAAGCACTGGTTTGCTGAAGTGATGAATAAAACTGATAAAACTCTAGGAAGACTGACAAAAGCAAAACAGGGAGAAGACACGAATTATCAGTATTAGGAGTCAAATAGGGGTTATCACTATAGGCCCTGCAGACATCCAAATGACAATAAGGAAATACTACCAACAATTCTATACTTATAAAGTTTGCAATTTAGATGAAATGGATCACTTCCTCAAGAAATACAAGCTACCATAACCCACCCAATATGAAATATGAGGGGGGACCTAAAAAACCCAGAATTTTCTTCTGGAGTGTGGGCCCCTGGTAGTACATAAAGGCTTCCCTGGGCAGGTGAGTGTTCTAGGAACCCATCTGTATCTGTGTACCAGCTGGCATTGTTGTGAGAGGCTGCATTCAGCTTCAGTGAATTTTTTGTTTTTGAAGACTCTTTCAATGTGTTTGCCCATTTCATTATGGGTGACTTACGAGTGCACCTGCTCACATCTCGCTGAGTGTTCAGCAGTTTTTGACCAAAAATGATATGACCCCCATGCCCCACCCTCCCTACTCACCCCATCTCACCCTGGATGACTGTTTTTTTTGTTTCCCCAAATGAAAAAAGTCCTCAAAGGGAAATATTTTGCTGATGTGGAAGAGATGAAACAAAAAATGGCAGAAGCAATAAAAGGCATCAAAAGTGACATGTTCAAAAACTGTTTTGAGCAGTGGAAAAAAGTCTCAATATGTGTATTGTATCAAATAGAGAGTACTTGGAGGGTGACTGAAGTTTAAACGTGTAAGAATGAATACACAATTTTTTAGTAAATAAGTTCCATTTGGGGGGGTTCCACCTCATAGACAATTTGACTAGCCCTATTATGGACATTGAATATGTAAAAAAGAAATTCTCACCCTGGCTAGTGGGGCTCACTGGATTGAGTGCTGGCCTGCAAACCAAAGGGTCACTGGTTCAATTCCTAGTCAGGGCACATGCCTGGGTTGCGGGCCAGGTCCCTAGTCAAGGGGCACATGAGAGGCAACCACACATTGATATTTCTTTCCCTCTCTTTCTCTCTCCCTTCCCTTCTCTTTGAAAAATAAGTAAATAAAATCTTTAAAAAAATGTTTTAAAAATTAAAAAAAAAAAGAAATTCTCAAGAAACATGTAGGTCCAGAGAGTTTCACTGGGGAATTCTATCAAATGTTGAAGGAAGGATTACCGTCCATTCCATATGATCTGTTCTAGGAAACACAAAACAACACACTCATAGGTACAAACAACGGAGTAGTGGCCACCAGAGTGGAAGGCGGATGGGGGTGAACGAAGAAGGGGGTAACGGGGATCAAATATGTGGTGGCAGAAGACTAGACTTTGGGTAGTGAGTGCGCGATAAGTATAGAGATGTTCTGTTATAAGGCTGTACACCTGAAATTTATAATGTCATTGATCAGTGTTACCCCAATGTTTAATTAAAAACAGAAGAAAATAGGTGAGGTGAGAACACTTCCCGATTCATTTTGTGGTGCTGGTATTACCCTGATACCCAAACCAGACTAAGATAATACAAAAAGGGAAAACTACAGGCCAATACGCCCTGTGAACGTAGATGTAAAACTTCTTAATAACATATTAACAAATGGAATTCAGTAATATATAAAAAGAAATATATGTTGTGACCAAGTTTATTCCAGGAATGCAAGCTGGTTCCATATTTGAAAACCAGTCAGTGTAATCCACCATATCGACAGGCTAAAGAAGAGAAGTCACACAATTGTGTGAATTAATGCAAAAGTTTTTTCCATAAATTCAACATCCATGCATGACAAAACTCTCAGAGAAACAGGAATAGAGGAGAACTTCCTCAACTTGATAAAGAGTATCTACCAAAAAAAACCATGCTTAACATTACACTTAATGATGAAAGATTTGAATTCTTTCCCCTTAAGACAGGAAACAAGATCGAGATTTCTGCTTTTACCATTTTTATTCAACACAGTTTAGTGCTAGAAGTTCTAGCTAGTGCAACATGGCAAGAAAGGAGATAAAAGGCACACAGGTTAAAACGGAAGAACCAAAACTATCCCTATTTGCAGATGATATCATTGTTCTGCAGAAAATCCTAAGGAATCTACAAAAAATCTAGGACTAATTGAGTTCAGCAAGATCACAGGACACAAGCAAATAAACAAAGAAAATAACATTTATGTTTCTATACTAGCAATAAATATGTGGACACTGTATTTTATTGAATGAAAATACAATACTATTTACAATCACTCAGGGAAAAGGAAAGAAATACTTAGAAGTAAATCTAACAAAACTTTTATGACTTGTACTCTAAAAACTACACAATGCTATTGAAAGAAATAGATGAAGGTATGAATAAATATACTGTGTGTATAGACAGGAAGATTTGATGTCATAAAGATGTCAATGCTCCCCAAATTGATATATATTTAATGCCACTCCTATTAAAAAAAAACCATCAAGATATTTTGTAGACATAGACAAGATTATTCTAAATTTATATGGAGTTGCAAAGGAACTAGAATAAACAAATTTAAAAATAAAACAAATTTTAAAGAAGAATAAAGTGGGAAGAATCACTCTAGTAGATTTCAAGACTTACGTAATACATTAATCAAGGCTGTTTGGCATTGGTGGAAGAACAGACACACGGAACAATAGAATGGAACAGAGAACCCAGAAATGGCCACACACAAATGTGCCTGACTGATTTTTGTCAAAGTTGCAAAAGCAATTCGGTGGAGAAAAGAGCATTTTTATCAAACGGTGCTAGACATTGAGGTCAAATAAATAAATAAACCTCAAAAGTCCCAGGCCTTTTACAAAAATTAACACAAAATAGACTGCAGACTTAAGTGTAAAGTGTAAAACCATACAGCTTTTAGGGAAAAACAGGAGAAAATTTTCAGGACCTAGGGCTAGGTACAGTGTTCTTAGACTTGATACCAAAACCACAATTCATAAAAGAAAAAAATGATAAATTGAACTTCATCAAAATGAAAAATGATTGCTCTGCAAAGGACCCTGTTAAAAAGATGAAAGGAAAAGCTACAGGGTGGAAAAAATAGTAACAAACTACACACTCTGTCTAAGGACTAGTATCTAGAATATATAAATAACTCTTAAAACCCAACAGTAGAAAAACAATCCAATTAGAAAACTGGCAAAAGACATGAAGAGGATATAGAGATGGCAAATAAGCATATGAAAACCTAATGATGTTCAACTTAATTAGCCACTAGGGAAATGCAGATGAAAAATATCTAGCAGAATGGCTAAAATAAAAAATAGTGCTCATACCCAGTACTTGCAAGGATGAAGAAAAACTGGGTCCTTCAGACCTGGGGATGGGACTACGGGGGGACCCCAAAAAACAGAATTTATTTACTAAAAGATTGTGTATTCATTCTTACACGTTTAAACTTCAGTCACCCTCCAAGTACTCTCTATTTGATGCAATACACGCATTGAGACTTTTTTTCCACTGCTCAAAACAGTTTTTGAACATGTCACTTTTGATGCCTTTTATTGCTTCTGCCATTTTTTGTTTCATCTCTTCCACATCAGCAAAATATTTCCCTTTGAGGACTTTTTTCATTTGGGGAAACAAAAAACAGTCATCCAGGGTGAGGTGGGGTGAGTAGGGAGGGTGGGGCATGGGGGTCGTATCACTTTTGGTCAAAAACTGCTGAACACTCAGCGAGATGTGAGCAGGTGCACTCGTAAGTCACCCATAATGAAATGGGCAAACACATTGAAAGAGTCTTCAAAAACAAAAAAATCACTGAAGCTGAATGCAGCCTCTCACAACAATGCCAGCTGGTACACAGATACAGATGGGTTCCTAGAACACTCACCTGCCCAGGGAAGCCTATACTACAAAGAACAAGCCCTCCAGAAGATAATTCTGGGGTTGTTTGGGATCCCTCCTCATATGATGGTGCAGCTACTCTGGAAAACAACATGAAAGTTTCTTAAAAAGTGAAATGTGCCCAGCAATTGGATTTCTGAAAATTTATCACAGAGAAACAAACACTTGTGTCCACCAAGAAACCTGTATATCAAAGAGCATATTTTTTGTGGAGGCCCCAAACTGGAAACAGCTTCATGTCCTTGAAAGGGTGAAAGGTTAAACAAATTGTGCCACATCCATACCATGGAATATTACTCAGTAATAAAAAGAAATGACCCCTGATGCATGCAATGACCTGGATGAACCTCCAGAGGACTATGTTGAGAGGAAAATATCCAATCCATAAAATGATAGAAGCGATGAACAGATCAGTTGTTTCCAGAAGTTGAGGAGGCATGTGGTGGGTAAGGATGGTTTAGGAGGAGACACACATATTGAGACTTTTTCCCTAGGAGGGAAAGGGCAACATGAGGGGTTCTTATGGTGATGGCATGTTCAATATCTCGACTGTGCCAATGTCAATGTCGTGGTTGAGATCTTGTACTATCATTTTATGAGATGTTACCATTAGGAGAAACTGTGCAAAGAGCACATGGGACCTCTGTGTTGTTTCTTGCACCTGCATGTGTATCTATAATTATCTCAAAATAACAAACTTAATTCTTTTTTTAAATATATTTTATTGATTATGCCATTACAGTTGTCCCATTTACCCCCTTCATTCCCCTCCACCCTGCATACTCCCTCCCACCCATACTCCCCCCATTTAGTTCATGTCCATGTGTCATAAGTTCTTTAGCTTCTACATTTCCCACACTACTCTTGCCCTCTCCCTGTCTATTTTCTCCCCACCTTCTATGCTACTTATTCTCTGTACCTTCTCCCCCTTTCCTCCTCCCACTCCCCTGTTGCTAACCCTCCATGTGAACTCCATTTCTGAGGCTCCGCTCCTGTTTTAGGTGTCCGCTTAGTCTGCTTTTGTTTTTGGTGTGGATGTTAATAACTGAGTTTGCTGTCCTTTCTCTGTTCATATTTTTTATCTTCTTTTTCTTAGATAAGTCTCTTTAACATTTCATATAATAAGGGCGTGGTGATGATGAACTCCTTGAACTGGACCTTATCTGAGAAGCGCTTTATCTGCCCTTCCATTCTAAATGAAATCTTCGCTGGAAAGAGCAGTCTTGGATGTAGGTCCTTGTCTTTCACGACTTGGAATACTTCTTTCCAACCCCTTCTTGCCTGTAAGGTCTCTTTTGAGAAATCAGCTGACAGTCTGATGGGAACTCCTTTGTAGGTGACTGTCTCCTTATCTCTTGGTGCTTCTAGAATTCTCTCCTTCATTTTAATCTTGGCTAATGTAATTCTGATGTGCCTTGGTGTGTTCCTCCTTGGATCCACATTCTTTGGGACTCTCTGAGCTTCCTGGACCTCCTGGAAGTCTATTTCCTTTGCCAGATTGAGGAAGTTCTCCTTTATTATTTGTTCAAATAAGTTTTCCACTTGTTGCTCTTCCTCATCCCCTTCTGTTACCCCTATAATTCGGATGTTGGAATGTTTAAAGATGTCCTGGAGGTTCCTAAGCCTCTCCTCATTTTTTTTAATCTTTGTTTCTTTATTCTTTTCTGATGGGATATTTGTTTCTTCCTTCTGGTCTACTCTGTTGATTTGAGTCCCAGTTTTCTTCCCATCACTATTGGTTCCCTGTGCATTTCCCTTCATTTCACTTATGAACGCCTTCATTTGTTCATCTAATTTGTGACCAAAATCAACCAGTTCTGTGAGCATCCAGATTACCAGTGTTTTGAACTGTGCATCTGATAGGCTGGCTATCTCTTGCTTGCTTGAAAGTATTGGCTCTGGGGCTCTGAGCTGTTCTGTTTGAGTCATATGTGGTCAGGTGGCACCTGTTCTGTGTGGGTGGTGGAGCCTTAGGTGTTTACCAGGGCAGGGCAACCTAGTCGCCAGATCGTGACGCTGTCTGTGGAGGTGGGGTCAGAGAGGGAACAATGGCGCCTGTTCAGCGCTCTCTTGGATTTTCGTCCTCTCTGCTGCCTCCCACAAGCAAACTGGGCCCCCCTGGCGCTGGTTCCTAGGTGGGCAGGCCTATGTATGCTCTGGGACCTTGTGGGTCTCCCCAAAGACCTCTCCTGTGAGGCTGGGAGTCTCTCCTGGTACCTTTGCAATTGGTGTTTTTAGGCTTTATTTCCTGTCTCTGAGGCCCTGGGCTGCATGATCCATCTCACTGCCAGTTCTTGACTAGTTTATCTGCACTCGAATGTGTGACCACCAATGGCCAACTGCCCTGCCTGTTTCCTCCCTGAGTCTGGGGTCTGTGAACATGGCGCCGGCACTGCTGCGCTCCCGGTCTGGCAGCCCCTGCCTTTTCCAGCCGTGTTCCCTTTCCTCTGACCCCCGACTCTGCCCCTCTTACCGGTCTGGTTGAATGGTTGTCGGACTTCTGCAGTTCAATTTTCTGTTTTGGTTGTGTTATTGTTTGTAAATATTTGTTGTCTTTAATTTTGGTTGTGCGAGGAGGCACAGCGTTTCCATCTACGCCTCCATCTTGGCCAGAAGTCCAAATTTAATTCTTTTAAAAATGAGCATTTATAGGACAACTGGGGAATTATGAACAGTGACTGAATTTTTTTTAGTGGGTTGATGGCATTGTGTTTTAGTTTTGAAAAGTTAGTCTATATTCCTAGAAGACCCATACTGAAATATTTACAAATGAAATGCCTGGAATTTGCTTTTAGATAATCCAGACTGGGGAATGGGAAGGTGAGGTGAGAAAGTGAAAAGGCATACATAGATGGTTGTTGGGGCTGAATACCAGGTGTGTGGGGTTTCTTAACATTGCACATTACGTGTGTTCTCAAGCATGGAGGTATGGGCGTTGGTGCGATGGAATAGTTAAGCCACTGACTTTGAGACTATTGGAACTGGTTTGAATCTTGGCTCTGCTACTTATTCGTTACGGAACCTTGGGCAAGTTACCCAACCTCTCTGAGCCTCAATGTTCTCATCTGTAAAGTAGGGGTAATATCTCATAAGGGACAGTGTCTGGTGAGGAAAGGAAAGATCTTCAGCACAAGGGACTGGGAGAGGCAGAGAAGCCAGTGCAGGAGCCCGAGGTGGAGGTGCAGGTGGAGACCCAAGTTAAGTTAGGCAGTGTCTCAGAATCTAGATAGAGATCTCAAGGAGTTTTAAAACTATGACAACTGAAAAGAAGCCATTAGGTTTGTGCTCAGAGCATCAAGGTGCCAATAATGGCTTGTTTTCAGCGGGGAGTGTGGTGAGAAGCAGGTGGGAGAGAGTACTAACAGCACATGTGGCCATACTCTCAGACCTTGAAGAGATGGTGCAGAGGCAGCTCCAGGAGGAAGGTGCATTTAGGGAGGTTAAAGAGCAAAAAGGAGGAACTAGCACGGCTGTCACGAGGGGACCAGGAACCCCAAGAGCGTGGTGGAAAGGAAGTCCCTTTTCTGTTTAGATTAGGGGTGCTACCAAAGCTATTTTAGCCGCCCTGATAGTTTCCTTCTTCCTGTTCACAGGCTTCATCTGATGCCCATTCAGCCATTTAAAAAGAAAGAACATGGTAAGATAATCAGAAATGACCAGTGCTGACTAGATTTTTTAGTGTGATAGAATCATGAGACTGTCACGTCTTCACGTATATTCATTATTCATTCGCTATCCCTATGCGTAGTGCTTGCTAGCTATGTCAGTTGCATGGGTGCATTTATTGTTATTACTCCAGAGGGACCAGTCTGGGGCTGATTCATCGACACCCACACTAAGGGCATCTGTGTTCAACATGGAAGTTCCTAGGGAGGGAGATTTCTCCATCTATGGGAGTGAAACTGTGGGTATTTTTCTCAACCACCATGGACTGAAGGGCTCAGGAAATGAGTCCCTCGAGGCAAGCTTTGTTAGCTGCTGAACACCTGAAAACTTCCCCAACCTCCTTCTATCCAGGTTGCACGGACCCAGAGGATATCCTCCACATGCTAAAGCAGCAAAGCCCTCTCTGAGTGGAGGACTGAGTGGGCTGCTGACCTGGGTCTCTGCTCATTGTATGTGAGGAGGCAAGAGTCTCTGACGAACTTAGGGGCAACTCCACCCACAGAACCACAGCTTCCCTGGTGAGAGTAACCCGCCCACTTGCCATACCACTGGTGGCCCAAATGAGACAGAAATCCAGAATGCACAGGAGGGCTTAAGCAGTGGGGCTCATCTTTATTGAGGGGAGCTCACAACTCCTGCAAATGGGCTGGTTTTAAAAAGCTTCCCATTTCCATACAGGTCTGTCTACATTCAGAAAGCCATGAAACATATTGTATAATGAACACTTTCCACCTGAAAAGCATCATGATAGTTCATAAACTTCTCAATAGATAATGCAAAACACTATTTACAACAACATACAGTAAGTTCAAAGTTTAGATTCTGATGATATAATTCTAAAACTAACATTGTATGTTTTTCCAGGTAAGGAAGACTGGTCATTATAAAAATATATAAATTTAAAGTCAGAACTAAAACATTCAGTCCTATAAAAATATCTTTTACTAATAAAAGTTTCAATTTCTAGATAAACATTCTTTTTCAAAACAGTGACAGTCTTAAATTCTCAAGAAATACCCACTACGTCAGATGGTCCATTTAAAAGGCATGTGAAAGGAACTTCAAGGCACAGTTGTCAACCTGTCTTTAGTTTTCAGAGATGGACCACATATGTGATCGTGCTGTATATTAGTGGCACAATTATTCTGTAAGACATTAACTCCAGGATCTACCTATTATGAAGGACATTTATAAAGACAAAATCTCTAGCTTAGAGAGAGGGTCCTTAGGAGCAGACACCAATTTTGCTAGGATCTGGCTACATTGCACTTTGACATGTCTAACTGGGAAAACCACTAGTTATATTTTGACCACTATCTGAAATCAGCTCATTCATTTCATTTTGCTTACTCTCCTTCAGGGCATGATTGGGGTGGTTTCTTTGTGTCTGGGCTCTCTTCGATCTGAAACACACTTTCAGCAGCAGGTAGCACAACTCCGCCACATTGAGTAGCATGCAAATCACTGAGGCAGAGATCATGAAAATGGTGAACACAGTTTTCTCCGTTGGTCTAGAGATAAAGCAGTCCACGAGGTTGGGGCAAGGATCAATCCCACACTTCAACACCCAGGGCAGGTGGTACCCATTGTACAGGAAGTAAAACACGTACATAAAGGAGGCTTCAAAGATGATTCGGAAAAAGATGCTGCTGGTGTACGTCCACCACAGGGCTCCCTCAATCCGAACCTTCTGCTTCTTAATGTCTTCCAAGTCTTTGAACTCGTTTCTCTTCTCTCCTCTTCTGAATTTGCGGGCAGCTTCATGTCGGTAGTAGGCGACGTGCATTGCCACAAGTAGGGCAGGGGTGGAGACAAAGATGAGTTGCAGGGCCCACAGCCGGATGTGGGACACTGGGAAGAAGTGGTCATAGCACACGTTTTTGCACCCGGGTTGCAGAGTGTTGCAGACAAAGTCTTCCTGCTCATCTCCCCACACTTCCTGAGCAGCCACCACGAGGATCATGACACGAAAGATGAAGATGACGGTGATCCACACCTTCCCAATGCTGGTGGAGTGTTTGTTCACACCCCCGATGAAAGTGTGCAGGGTGCCCCAATCCATTGTGTTGCCTTATTCCTAAACAGACAAAGATTAGCAAAGGAAAATTAATAGGAATTTCCTTTGAATTTTATACAACAGTAATTATATTAAAAACTGAAGCAAATTTTGCTTACTGCTGGTAGGAGACTTTCTGGTAAGGATTGCCCAACCTAAAGAATTCAAAGGTTTTTGACCAGAGATAACTTTTGGGGGGATTCAAGATCATCTTCATTCAACTGAATTCAGATTATATAATAGATTTCTGTTTGACATGAATGCAGGAATTCGGGTGATTCAAATTCTCTCGCCAGTTCCTGTTAAATCACTGTGTGAATGCATATCACATTAGTTCCTCTTTGCCCAGAGATCACAGAGGGTCCACAGAAGGTTTTAGTGATTAAATGGCTTATCCAAGAAAAAATTCATCGGAATGAAATAATCTGGTTTACCTGGCAGACTAAGAAGGAAAAGTAAGAAACCCAATACTTACTGGTTTACTTTACAAAAGATATTTATATCTATTTCTACCTTGAGTAACATTATTTGCTGTCATCATGGGCTCTTAGGAACCTAATACTATACCTATGGAAAGATCCTCTTCCAAAAGAGAATCATAGCTTTCACTTGTTCTTCCTCATAACCAGGCAGTGATGGCCTTCCCTTCCAGCAGATATCAACACACGGGAATTGCAAAGAAAGACCCACACTACTGCAACACGCAGCTTCCTGATTTAATGTCCTGCAAGAAAAGGACTTCTTGATGTCCACAGAAACTTTTGATGCAATTCAAACAGATACCTTCTACATTGCCACACAAGACTAAAAAGTTGGTCAGCCATCTCCTTTAAAAAAAAAAAAAGATGAATAATGAACACAGAGATTCTTCTGAAAGTGAAAGGCCCTCTCCTCAAAAGAATCAACCCATACAATATGTCATACCCTTTTAGGGGAGGAGGGGGTCAACAAAGTCCTTTTGTCAGCCCATCCTAGACTGCCTTGAACGCACGTGGAGCGCACTGTGGCCAGGCTGCTTCCTTGGCTGACCCCCTCACCTGTCATGGGTTTGCTGACAGTCACCATCAGACACAGTGCATCTTAGTGTCAAAATGATGTTCCAGATGCCTCTCATGTTATCAATAAGCTAGCTGTCTTTCCACGGTTCATTGAAAAGCTACACCCTCACATTTCACTTAAGGAGTATTTGCATCCCTTAGAAGGAATATCCTTACAAGCAGGACATTCACGCCATACAACAAGGATTCCTAAATGAAACTCAAAGTTAGGCAAGAAGAGGTGATTAGCACGTCAGCTCCCTGGGGGCCCATTTCTGAAGTGTTGCATCCGTGCGTGTCACATCGAGAAAGACACTGACAGGCTGATGACCTGCCAGAGTGTGGCCAGGTGGCAGAGTCTGGAAAGGCTCTTGCAGGAGGGGACACTCGGGGCTCTGGAGGAGCTCAGCTGGAGGAGAGTCTGGAGGCACGTGCCAGCGGGGCGGGGTGGGGGGACTGTCGGATGAAGAATTGAATCCAGAGAGCCAGGCTTTTTTTTTTTTTTCCAATTACAGTTGACATTCAGTATTATTTTATATTAGTTTCAGGTGTATAGGTTAGTGGTTAGATGTTTATATAATTTAATAAGTGATTCCCCGATGGGTCTAGTACCCAGCTGGTACCATATATAATTACTACAAATTATTGACTATATTCTCTTCTCTGTTCTATACTTTACTTCCCCATGACTTGTTTATTTTATAAATGGAACATTGTTGCCTCTTAATCCCCTTCGTCTATTTTGACTGTCCCTCAACTTCTTTCCAGTCTGGAAACCACTGGGCTGATCTCTGTATCTGTGAATCCATTTCTGTTTTGTGTGTTCATTTATTTTGTTCTTTAGATCCCTCATATAAGTAAAATCATATGATACTTGTCTTCCTCTGTCTGACTTATTTGAATTACCATAAACGTCCTCTAGGTCCATTCATGTTGTTGCAAATGGTAAGATTTCATTTTTTATGGCTGAGTAATATTCCATTGTAAATATATACCTCGACTTCTTTGTTCATTCATCTGTCAATAGACATTTAGGTTGCTTCCATATCTTGGTTTTTATCAATTAAAACTAGAATTACCTTATGACCCAGCAATTCCACTTCAAAGTATTTATCTGAAGAAATCCAATTCAAAAAGATATATGCACCCCTATGTTCATTGCAGCATTATTTGCAATAGCTAAGATATGGGAGAGGTTTTGCTTTTTAAAAAAAGAAAAAAGAAAAGAAAAGGCTGAGGAAAATGAAATCATTACATGATGAAATAGGTACAACTCTTAGACATGAATTCTTTGAAGCTGTGGTTTCTCATCCTTAAAACACTGGCTCAGAGGCCGTGCAAGCATTGCCAGGGGTAGTGCAGTGGGCTCCCTGAGGAGGCGTGGTCTCAGGCTCTAAGTTAAGCCCTGCCTTCACAGGCCACTTGTCTCATGGCCTAAGAGATGGTCAATGTTCACACTAAACTTTGATTTAAAAGATTCATTTTAAACAATATGGATTGTACAATTAATGTTTCATTTCCTATGAAAGTCATTATTATACATTTTTCTACTCTGGAAGCCTTTCAAGATTTGGGGAGGTAGAATGATGTATCATGATGTCTCAACATATTTTACAGTGGCAGTTCCCCCTAGGAGGCCAATCCTGTTTATATTTAAAATGAGATGTTCTCTAATTAAACCAGTAAACATTTCCCCCAAAAGAGTTTGGTTACTTAAGTGCCCAATGAGCAAGTATTCGATCTATCAAAGAAAAGTCACATTTTCTCAAAATCTCCAAAGTGCACAGAATTTAACTCCTCCACAAGTTTTTTTTTAAGACTGTTTCTCTCTGAGTTCTCTATCACCTGCCTGAACAATAGTACACCTGGTGTCACCTGTTACCTCTCCTAGTAGGAAGCAAACCAATCAAGTTGCCTGAATGAGGCTAAAGCCAGGGGCTGAGGTCAGCAGGTCACAATTCCCCTGCAAGAATATGGTCCTACTTTCTAGAAGCAGGATCCTTGACTTCTGCTCTTTGTGGCTTCTCCTTCTTAAAAAAAAAAAAAAAAAGGAATAATAGGGACGGTAGTAGCTTTATTTCTTTTTTACTTCTCTGGGTCCTTAAATCATACACTCTGAAGATGTTCTCCCAAAGTAGCAAAGATGAACAGAAAATAATCTATTCTATAGCACTTAGTGAGTTTGAAATCAGCAATTTATCTGCACCTTTAAAGGAAGGAAAAGAAATGAAACGCCCAGATCGCTATGAAAATGAGTGATCAAGACAATCGATTGGGCGAAAACAAATCACCTGACTTGAGGTATCTTGCTACAGGATCTACCAAGGCCCTATTACCTATCATGGTAGAAATGACTGGAAAAGGAAGAGCTGCTTTCCAGAGTCTCATCACTCTCCTGCTCTCAGTGACTGTGTGCCAGTGTTTCTTACAGCGAAGCCCTTCCTTTCCATGACTTCCCTCAGTCCCCATCGTTGCTGAGGGCTTCCCAAGAAGCCAGGCATCTGCCCTGCATGGCACCCTCCCAGTGAATACTAAGAGCGGGAGGAGAGCTCCTGACACAGTGTTAGGAGGAGGGTCCGGGGCGGGGTGGCCCTGAAACGATGCTGCAGTCACAGGCAAGCCCTGCTGCCCGCTGGACACTCTGCCTGCTCCCAACAGGCTGTCAGAGAGCAGAAGATTCTGCAAGTTTAAGAGGAGGCCCTGACTGCACTTGCCCCTCCTGCCCTGGCCCTGGGTGGGTGAGGCCGCCCTGCTGGGGGAGCTGGGGCACCCCACCGGCCCTCAGCCTCCCCTGGGGGTGAGCCATCATAAACAGTGTGGTTATAGGACATTGGAAGGCCCGATACTCTTTGAGAACTACTTTCCAAACTATCGACACCCATTGGGGGACCCTTGCCATTGGTATCAATGAACAAATACCTCGTCCCTTTTAGGCTTTAGGCAGTCTGGTGGCAGGGCAGCCACTAGGAGCAGCTTTTCTAGTCAAAAATAAAATATTAACCCTCTCCCTGTAAATCAGAGAGGTTTAACTGGCTCCTTTCTTGCTCTCTTTTAAGGAAAGAATAACTGTATACCTAGCTTCTATAGTCGTCAACGCATGAGAATGTAGTTCCATTCAAATGTACTAAGGTGCACTGCATTCGGCTTTGCAGGACATCTAACCATCCATAGTGCATTCTTGGTACCAAAGCTCCAGTCCCAAATACTTACCTCTAAAATCAACTCAACCATTGACCTTAGTTCTGATGATACACACAGGATTATGAAGATAGACTGTTCTCGTTCACAATTCAAAGAATATAAGTCTGTCAACATGCTGCTTCAGTAATGAAATGCCTTGATTGTCGTAAAATTTCTTATTTAAGAATGTAATCATAACTAGTTTTCTTGAAGATGGCATTTTAGTTACACTGACGACGGAACCAAAACCGAAGCCCTGAGCACCAGTGTCACCCCAGCACACACCAGGATGACCTTTCAAAGTCGGTCAGCAAATATTTGATAGACTGAGAACAGAACACACGCCTCACGATTTGCATGTCCGTTTGGAGAGTTGAGAGGTTTGGACTGATAAAGGCAGTGACGACACACCTGAGCCTCACTCCCCAGCCTCCCAGCCTGTTGGCCGGAGGAGAACCAGGGCAAGGTTCCCTCTGCTCGGCACCGGCTCTCTCCTTCTACACCATGTGATTGCCTGGAAGCCAACGTGACACCGTAACGACATGAATGTAAACCATTGTGCGGCTTCTGGATGTAGGTGAGGATGTTACCTGTTGAGGGAAAAATAGTGGATGTGGCCGTTTTCCCTTAACTCCTCCCACGTGTCTACTGCATGACCTTGGCGGGTAGTTTTTCTTCATCCCCAGAGCTGTTATGAGGAAAGTCTGGGCACTGCCAGTTTCCTGATGCCCCGTAGTTCGACTCCTCAATAAAATAAAAATAAAATCTTTAGTGTAGTTTCTTTTCCCTACCAGAATAATAATGGTACTACTACCAATCTCAAACCTCAAGCTCATTCCCAGAGCATTAAAGAAAAAAGAAGAAGTAAAGGGAATTTGAGAAACTGGATATGCTCCCTTACTCCCAAATCAGTAGTCTTAAAAATCAAAACAACAATAACCAAAACATAAAAAACCTCTCAAATTCTCTTTTTAGTCCAGAAGAATCTCTATCTTTTGTCTCTAGAAATCTCAGGTCACCCAAGGGACAGACTGATAGATGGTTTTTAAGTTAATGACTCAAAACTTCATCAACTCTCCCTTGATGTAATGGCCAGTGACAAAATGGATTTAAGGTGTATGTATTTCTTTAAAACTATTCAACAAAAATAAAAACGTTTTTCTGTTTTTGGAGTCTAACTACAAAACAAACAATTCATATAATTACATGTATTTCTTAATCCATTTAAGAACTCAAAGAGTTAAAAATAATTTCTATTAATCAGTCTCTGTTTTCCAAACATTTAGATTTATCCAGAGTAAAATGACCCGGGGAATAAAAACAGAAAAGGCCACCTGAGGACTCACTCATTCTACTCGATCAAACAAATAAAACAGAAACCTTTCCATATGATAATGTCACTGTGGGGGGGGGTCATGCCCTCATGGACGGAGAAGCTTGGGTAGAACATTGTGCCCCCAGTACAAACCACTCATGGCTCCTGGGCTAATTGGACAGTGTCAGAGCTACATGGTGAGGATTTGCAAGTTAGAATTTTCCTGCCACCCTGCTGAACTTGTTTAGTCAAACCTTCTGAAGTTCTGTTCTTCCCTCATGCCCTTACAATTCAGCAGAGGAAAAAGAGAGAGAGAGAGAGAACAAGACACTATTACCCAGAGCAAATTTTGTTCTATAGTAAAACCACCAGTGAGACAGCTGGGTTGATGAAGGTCTTCCGGGTTTTGGACAACCCACCCCCAGTTATGGCACAGGCTGGAGTGTTGACATTCCGGCTCCATAACCCCGTCTCCCCTCCTTGGCCAAGTTCAAACAGCACCCCCAAAGTCTCAGCCAGATCCAGGTCCAGATCCAAACAACAGACAAAGCTCTCCACAGGGGCGGTTCTGAACAGCATCCTGCATTCTAAGGAAGCTCAGGACATTTTCTCCCAGAATGCTGGTTAGATTGTGCTAGAACCGAGGCAAGAAAACACTTGTGTGGCACCGAGGCTACTGAGAGAAGAGAACAACGGTGCACGGTTAAATTCACAGCCAGTTTCCACCCAGGGGACACGGAGGTCGCCGCAGTGTCTCTGCAGCGGCTGCTGGTCCCCAGCCCCTCCGGGTCTAAAGCTGCATTCGGATCACACTCACCTCAGACCCGGTCCAGCTCTCCAAGGAGGGAGGCCAGCCCAGTCGAAAAACCACGCGATGGCGGGACTGACTGCTCTTCTCCAGACAGGAAGTACCTTCCGGTGCCTCCACCTTTCAACTGCGATGTGTCACCAATGACAATTGTCCCGTAATTGTATTATTGTCATCTGCGTCTCTCAAGTTCCTTGGGCGCACATCGCACAGCCACACCGGTCAGTTCTCCGTGGGACTTGGGGACTGGCCGGGCCACTCCTGGCTTTCTGCTCCCCAGCTCTGAGTCCCCAGCTCTGAGTCCCCAGCTCTGAGCGGGACTGTCAGTCACCCAGGGACGCCGCAGACAAGCCCAGACGCAGCAAAGGAACCGGGGAAAGGGGCACGGGTCCCCAGGCGGCCACTCAGGCACGCGGTTTGATGCATTCGCAAACCTGCTGTGCAGGTCCAAGGGGACCCTCTGTGCTATGAGACAAACCAGTCTGTCCTGGTTCCTCCGGTGCGCAGGGGACCCGGGAGGATGCGGATCCCGGCTGATAAGGTCGCGCGCTGACACTCGGTGGCCACAGGGCCCGCATGGAGCGGTCGCTGGCCAGGGCGACTGGGAGAGGAGGGCAACAGGCTGCCGACCCTCCTATGGGCTCCTCCGTGGAGAGGCCGCAATCACCCCGCACCCAGCCCTACTTACCTGCCCGCAGCACTGTGGGTCCGGGCGCGGGTCCGGGCGCTGGGCTCCGGGCGTAGCTGCGCCCTCGCTGCGGCGGGTCCGGCGGACTGGCTGGTGTCTGCAACCTGCAGTCGGCCGGCCCCCCACCTGCGGCGCTTTTTAACCGCGCCCCACCCCGCCTCTGTCCTGACGCTCCCCAGAGCGCTGAGAGGCTAGCGCGCGGTGGCCAGCGAGGGCCCGCCCCAGGGCGCGGGGCGCAGGACAGGCCTCCTTCGGTGGGGGTGGGGAGGGAAGGGACGGGAGTGAGGTGTGCAGGGTTGGGGGGTGCAAGACAGGCCTTCCCGTGGGTAGCAGGGAACGCTGGACGGTTTGGGGGGTGCACGGGGCCCAGGATAAGACCCTCCGTTTGGGGAGCCGAGTGCACGGGGAAGGCAGGGCAGGACTCTCGCCTTCTCCTCCGTCGAGGCACAGGGGATGTAGGGTGGGTCCTCCCTAGAGGGCGCGGGGCAGAGCGGGGCCGGCCTGGTCCCTGGCGTGGGGTGGCCCGAGTCTACTGCTGAATGACTCCTCACTCAGAACCCGGGTGCCCGAGAGCGAGGGCCTGGGCGAGTGGGCCCGCCCCCTACGA
>PVKM010028677.1:0-18148 GCA_004027735.1 Carollia perspicillata
TGACCATTTTCCATTAACTTATGAGAAATGTAGTATCTTTATCTGGTTGATTTCATATATAAGGTATAAGTTATTCATGACAAATGTTCAGTACTTCAAAGTCCACAAAATTTATGGCCATTTGATCTGCCTTGCTTGGATCAAAAGAAATGTATTCAATTTTATTTTTATAAATATACTTAATTCTGTATTATTTTTCAAGTTATATGTATAAATATCTGTTTATCTGTGTTTCTGTGTGTATATTCTGTTTTATTTAATACAATTACTTTAAATAATAAAAAACTAAATACATACCCTTCATCAATGTGTAGATTTTCCCCAAACTGTTTACACCTGCTTTCTCGGGTTTATGCTGCGGCTACGTGTGACTCTCAAGCTGGTGCCCAGCCATGGACTTGGTAAGATGCGAGGCTCTGCTGTGAAATGTCCTTTCTCTGCTGTCCACTTCGTCCCTGTAATGACCCCTTTGCTCTTTCCTCTTCAGCAGCAGCGCAGTTTCCAGCCTGAGTTCTGCTAGAATGAGATCAGAACTCCCACAGAGAAATACACCCATACAGCAGCCTGAAACATGACAGAGCCTAGGTAGGAAGAAAAATGAGTTGTCACTTAAAATAATACTAATAAAATATTTAAAAATACCCCTCTAAATTATTGAAAGGTGAGCCTCCATGACCTTTGCAAAAGGTTTGCTTTTATCTCTTAACAACACTATGCCGTGTGAGGTCTAATTTAAGACAAACAGACCAACAAAAAGTGCGGCTGCCTCTGTGGAGTAACATCCTCTAGGGAGATTTCCTTGACACTTGCGGAGGGGAAAAATAAAAAAAAAAATTAAAAACCCTTCCATTATAAAAAGATAATTTCTTACTTACTTTAATCTGGTAATAAATCACTTCAAACTTTTTTTTTTATAAACCATTTGGAATATTTCTTTTAACCCTTTTACCCTAGCATTTTATCACCATACTATTTGATAAAATGTTAAAGCTTTGGGGGAGGCAGGGATTAGCTTGACACTTTAAAGGAGCTGAACTAAGAATACTTGATTTCAAGCATTTTGAGCTGTTGGGAACTGCTCTGTCTGGTTTCAGGAGTTGTAACTGCCCCCCCCCCCCCCCCCCCCATGGCTAAGGCTGAGTGAGCAACCTCCGGACTGTGAGCCACTGAGGAAAGAAAGTTTATCTCCGTGGTAGGAGCACTGCTTCTGCTTCATCCATCTCTGGCCCCCAGTGCTTGGTCGGTTAGTCCATGACGGGTAAGACTCCTCAAAGGAGGGGCAACCCAAGGCAAACACAATCATGTGGGAAGCCTTCAAGGAAGGACTCGGGCTGCATCAAAGAGGGGGGGAAAGACCCTCTCCCCCCAGCTATTCTAACATAGCCTGAGCCCCCATACGCTTCCTGGCTCTAATCCACTTAAACCTAAAACTATGACAGAAGGGTGGTGTATCCCTCTGCTGGCTAGAGCGGGTTCTGGGGTGATTGGGCATAAGAAAGAATTCGTAAATTTCTGTGAAGCCTGCTTTGCTAAGAGTGCTTTCATTCATATGATAAGAGCTCAAGCAGGAAATGAGTATGTCTCCCAAAGTTTTTGCAACTCCCTTACCTGACAGACACTGACTCAGATTAAGCCCTCAGATTTCTTCAAAATGTTATCTATTCTTTGATCCTTGCCCCCTGACATTGATTGATGAGCTTTCCCTATATTCCTGTGTATTACAAACCTGCCTTTGAGGAAAGGGCTCTTGGCCCTTCTCCTTGGAGAGATTGACCACCTCTCCTCCCCAAGCAGATCATGTCTTGGCATTTTTATTTTCATCCGTGGTGGCCAGTGGGGCTCTGCGGGCAGAGCCTCCCCACAATGAGCAACAAGGGAAATTGTAGCATAAGAAAAGAATGAAAAGGTAGACAGGGACCAAAGAATTCAAAGTCCTCTAGGTCATGGCACAGATTTATACCTGATAGTTTGGCTTCAAGATTAAAGGAAGGCCACAAGAAGTTTTTAAACCAATGACATAATAAAATTTGCAAGTGCCAAAATCATTTTGGGTAAATAAAAATAAGATTACCATATAACCTCAGCACCAATCACTTTTTACTAATTGTAATCTGTACAACATAAAGGTCAATTGTATAAGTATTATATATGAAATGTTAGTGAATAGAGTGGTGAATACAAGTAAATTATCAATTCTAATACCTCCCTTGATAATTTAGTAAAATAATGATGTGTAAAATAGTCTAGTTATAATTCTAAGATCTGGCTTGAATTCAAATTGAAGTACATATTTGATTATGAAAGCTTTGCTGGAATTACTACTTTAAAGGCTGATTTTAACTTCAAGGAACTAGAAGTGGCAATATGTCAAACTGTGGTGCTTTGGTATGACACTGGCACACTGACAAAGATAAAATGGAATGTAAATCAAAATTGTGATTCACTGCAGACTTTCAGATACAGTTTCCTGAAACAAGCAAACCTCACTAGAAATACCAATTCAAACACACACACACAAACATACAACACAGTGAATCACGACCAATATTAACTTTATGCAAAAAAATATATAAATATATATATATATATATAAACACACACACACATATATATATCATCACCATTTCAGTGACATAGCCTTTGAAACTCAAATGAGCTCTTAGTATTTGGCAGAACTTCAAACTGGGACTATTTGCAGTATCTAAGGTGATATAAAGATAAAATGGTTACCAAAATCTGATGCAATATTATTGTACAAACAGCCAATATATCTTATAAGTGACACATTTTCTCTACTATGGCGAAGAATGCCACTGAGAGGATCACTTGTCTTTGCTTGCTTGATGCATTCAATTGTTTCATTCAGGGGAACTTCAGTATAGTTAAGAGCATTCTGTGAACTCCAAAGTAAGATACGAGCATGAGACAGAACCAACATATAGCTATAAACATTCCTCCTCAGCAAACCTGCAAATAAGCTGACATAACCAATGCAAATCCTAATGCATTGTGATTCGGAATTTTCTTTATATGGATTTTAAAAATGTACATTTATAGGGTTAAAATGTGTGAGGGTTATACCACCTTTGGGTAGTACAGAAAAATATACTGAAATGCTTTGGGTAAGTCCAGTTTTGTTCATTCTTATAATTTAAATGTAGTAAAGAACCTAATAATAAATCCTTTAGTAGAGCAAATGAACATCCATTAATTTATCTGTGGGGTTATTTTTTAAATATCAGAGCCATTTTGTAGGCATATAACTTTTTACTAAACATGGATTTACTTCAAAACACTATTGGCCATTTGCAATCTGCTGATAATTATTTTTTCGGAAACCCATTTGGGTGAATAAATTGAACCTGACCTTTTCAGATATAATTTATAACTAATAGCATATATAAATGTGTAAAAACATGAGTCCCATTATCAAACAAAAATGAATGTAATTTTATGCAGAATTCATTGCATAATGTATTGCTTATGATCATACAACTTGAGATAGAAGAAAATCACCCAGTTGGCTCAGGGGTTGAAAACTATTTGTAGGGAGGAAAAATAATTTTAAAATATATTTGTGAGTAAAAGTTAAAGAAAAAATATTAAATACTGGCATTCAAAATTAGAGGGAAATAATTTTTTAAAAGTATCCAGAATTTAGTGGATGAATATCCTTATATCCATGTCTACACGTTTCTTTGTATCATAAGCCCACTCTGCATAGCACTTGGGTCATTGACTCCTTTCTCAGTTTCAGTGACAGATCTTGTCAAACCTCTGTACCGATAATGGACAGTGAAAACTGAGAGGGAAGGTTGTTAAAAGGAAAGGCATCCCCTGAATGCTGCTGTGTCTCGGTGTGATGGCAAATTCTGTAACCATCTTGCCATTTGCCTGAAGATAAAGCTCAGATATGGAGGGGAAGAACCGAGAGACTCCAGGAGATACGGCACTGAAGTCCTGACGCACCATGCCTGAAGATATGTTAAGTCTGAATATTTTAGGTAAAATTTCCTTTCCTAATGTAAGTCAGGAATTTTTGTTACAAGAAGCCAAAGCTATCCTCAGGCTATTTAATTTGTTTTGTCTTTTTTCTTTTATATATTTTTAAATATTTTATTTATTTATCTTTAGAGGGGAAGGGAAGGAGAGAGGGAGAGAAATATCAATGTATGGTTGCCTCTCATGCGTCCCCTGCTGGGAACTGGCCTGTAACCTAGGCATGTGCCCTGACTGGGAATCGAACCAGGATCCTTTGGTTCCCAGGCCTGCGCTCAGTCCACTGAGCTACACCAGCCAGGGCTGTTTTGCCTTTAGAACACAGATTTCAAATATTCTTTTTGCCTACTGTTTTTTAACCTACTTTTAAAAAATTACATTAGGGAGCATATTTTCCAAATATAATACAAGTAAGCTAAATTGAAATCCTCAACAAATTTACTTCAATAATTCAATTCAGAGGCATCTTTAAAATATCAATTGAAAACTTGATTTATATTAAGGGTTCTCAGTCATGGTTCCATATTATTAGTAACTTAACACAGAAATGCTAGTTCATATGAGAGTTGGTCTTATAAAACATGCAGTATGTGTACCATCATTTAAGAAATGCAAGTTGTTTTCAGCTTACTCTTAAAAAACCTGACCTTTAAAAAATTAGAAACACTTAGCAAGTCAATAAATAGAAATCATTTTCAGACATGTCTTCACCATTGAAAGATTAGACTTTATTTGATCTTTTCAACATAGACTTACAGAAATATTAAGAACATGAAATACAGATTCTAAGCCACTTTAAATAAAGCTTATTTTTAGCAACAATAAGTTTCCATTTAAAAATAAAATGTCGAAAGGCACATTTATTGAATTGGCTGTACATGCAAGCAGGCATCTTACACAACAACTTGACAACGAGTGTGGGGGAAGGGAGGCAGGGGTAGAAGCAGCAGCTCAAGGCATCACTATGTAAACCAGCTTTCACTGGAATGCTTATCAGAAAAGCAAAGATTCTCACGTAATCAAGGCACTTGGACACAAACATCACAGTTTTTGAAAGAACCCCTACTACCAACTAGGAAAGCTTGATATTATCACACACACAATTTAGAATAAGCACAATTTCAATAAATTAGTCAAGAAAATCCACAGTATCACGTATTTTTATAAACTGACTTTAATTATTTCTTATGCTAAATAATTAAAAGTAAGCAATTCCTACTAAATGGTAGATTACTGTGCCATAAACTAATGGTTATACTTCACCTAGACATCTGATATCTCATCCTATTAATTCCTTGTGCACATAAGAGAGAACACAGGTCCCTGACATTATTTTGGTAATCCATTTACCAGAGAAAGGAAGGGGTGAGGGAGCTGGGGAGAGAGAGGGAGGGAGAAAGAGAGAGAGATTGATTTGTTGTTCCGCTTATTTATGCACTCACTGATTGCTTCTTATATCTGCCCTGACTAAGGATTGGACCCGCAAACTTGGCACATCGGGGTGACGCTCTAACTAACTGAGCTACCCGGCCATGTTAAGCATTATGAAATATTGTTCAAATATTTGAACATTTTGATAGACTGGATTATGCAGGAAGAGATGCCAAGGCCTGACACACCCAGTACACTTCCCATCCTGGTACGCTTTCTTAAAAACTCTGCTTTGGAGGTAAATACTGTCAACACAGTGATTTGTAAAAGCAGTGAATTCGAGTTAGCATATATGGTACATTTCACATGGAAATTTACAATAGATCAGTATCTACTGAGACATGTTAGTAAATATTGAAAAGCAAGACACTCTGAGAAGATTTACTATAGTTTGTGGGTAAGATACTCTCTACACAGAAGTTTTATTTATAAAATGCTGAGAATATGAAACTCTGAAAGTAACAGAAAACAGTACAGACGAGTTGCATGGGCATGGGGGTAAAGATATTTGAGGTGTTCAAAGTGTTCTGAAACATAGCATCAAAGTTATCTGAGAAAAAGACTGAACATTTTAAGTTAAAATATTTAACTGTGCAATGACCCTCTAACCTATAAACGAAGCGAGAATATTGAGGAAAAAAGTCTACAACTCTGTCCTTAATATGTAAAGAAATCTAATAACTCCATATAAATAAAGTATGCCCCAACAGGAAAATAGACTAAGGTCATGAAACATCAGCTCATGAATATGAAAATACAAATGGCCAATAAATATAAGGAATGCTGTTTAGCTTTGTAGCAATAAGAAAGTAAAAGTAACCAAGAAATATTTTCTTTTATATATTATGTTGAATTGGCCTACAACTTGAAGTCCCTTGCTTTCAGGGTCTATAAGAAAGAGCACACTGATCATGGCAATGTAAGTGGCATAAGTCTTCTGGACAGCAATTGTGCAATTATTTATGAAAATTATTTTAAAATTTATTTTCTTTTAAACATTAATTCTGATAAGATATACATTTTCTTAGGAAAATAAATGGATATATGAGCAGACATGAGTGCAAGGGTATCTAAAAGCTGATTATGATAGAAGGAAACAAATGGAAGGGACAATCTAGTATCCCATGTATTTATCAATAGGAATTTGCTATATTATGGTACAAATATTAAATGAAAAATAAAAGTTTTTAAAATTATTAACACACAATTATTTGTGGAAACAAAAGTTGACTGTAACATATTGTTAAATTAGAAAAGTAATTTCAAATAATGATTCTATTTTTCTTAAATTATCTTTTTGTGTATATGCACAGAAAAAATGGGGATGATAGGCAATCAATTTTTAGCAGATTTATCTGCATGATAGGATTATATGTTGCTATACTGTTTTTATTGTCTATACTTTTTTCATTGTCTAGAGGAGGCCTTAATTTAGAAAATGTGTGATTACTAAACATGTAGTTTATACAAAAATAAACAGCTGTTTCTCATTCTTTCATAGCTAAAGTACTGTCAAAATTTTTAATATTTCCTTTGTACTGCTAACATATGAAACAGAAGATTTGACTACATGATTACAGAAAATAACTAAGCAGGTTAAAAAGTAAAACAGCAATTTTCTAGACACCTTTGGTATGAAGAAGGTATAATTTTAAAAGTAATTATTTAAGTGCAAATAAATAACTTTTGTCTCTATTTTCAAAGTGGATTTCAAACAGCATGTAGCAATAATCAATATAATAAAGCCCTTTTAAAAAGTATAAAAATGAGCTAAATGGTATAGATGAAAGGCAGAAAGAGAAGGAAAAGTCTGGAAATGGGACTAAAATAAAAATTATGCTAGAAAACAGGCTGACTTAAGTTCAATTTATCAGAAAACTAATTAGTGAGCTTCTGATCAATCAAAGCTAAAAATGAACTCTGATGGGTTACATAGCTCGCATGGTCTAATAAAGGGAGACAAGAATTCATAAAAATAAAGCAACTTTTTTCTGAACCCTGAGACAATATCACTACATGGAACAGTATAAAACAGACACTTAAACACAGTTGTTACGCATAATTTCTATACTCTCTATATACGAGCTTTATAATATAGGGTATTGGATAAAAACTTAAGGCATTCTATTAAGCTATACGGGTATGCGGAGAACTAAGAGCAAGCCAACTTTTGCTTAAATTGATACAGGTTTATACCTTAAGGAATGTAGAAGTTAAGGTTTTACTATCCATGTCACAATTTTGATCACTAGTAAGCGACTGAATTACAGCCAACCAATGGAAAGAATAGCAAAATATCCCATAAAGCAGGTTTGTAGGCAACACTGAAAATCTCCATCATTAATTTCAGTCATCAGAAAATCAATCATGTCAGAACATAAATAAAAAAGTTCAGCTATTTCCTAGTATTTTAAACATTAATTCAAAATGAAATTAAATACCAGATTTGTACTAGATACTTTTAAAATTCTGGTTTCTCAAAATAAAAACTCAATGAGAAATTAGAGAATTTTTGTGTGTAAAAATAAATTACTTTGCCATCCTTAAGTAAAAGGACTATTTTGAGCATATTTCCACAGAAGAAAATAAAGCTACCAATATTATTAAAATAAGGGGAAATATGCAATATACTGCATTACTTCAGTTGGTTCAAAATGTATAATAAAAATGCATCTCTTTATACCCATCACTATGAATACAACAAAATAATAAAAAATATACAATATTTTAAAAGATGTGCCTCTGTAAAATAAACCAACCTTCTAAGGTTCATTTCCTTTTCCTCAAAAGAAAAAAAAAATAGCTTTGTAGACAAAACCTTTTTATCACAAAGTTCACTAAGCAGACATCACATGGGAATTAAACTTGACTGAGGACAATGCAGGCAGAGATCACTTACTACCCCACCTGCTGCATTCACTGGCTGGTGGAGTAAGTCTTTCCGTCCTAGGCCCTCTGGGCCAGGGCGATGTTGATTGCCTGGGAGCCCAGGACCTGGCCATTCATCTCAGCCATTGCTTTAGCGGCCTCCTCTGGAGAGGAGAAGCAGATCAAGCCAAACCCTCTGCTTCGTCCTTCTTCCTCCATTACCTTGACTCTGCTGATTGATCCAAACGAAGAAAATTCCCGCCGTAGCTGTTCTTCATCAATGGTCTCATCGAGGTTCTTAATATAGAGCTTCACCCCACGGCACCGCCCATATCTTTCCCGTTTCAGCTGCTCGAACATTTGCTTTAACTCGGCTTGTCGCTCTGCTTTCTTTTGTGCCCGGCCTACAAAAACCATCTGTCCGCATATGTCCTGCCCGTTCATATATTCAACAGCCCTTTGGGCAGCCTCGTGAGTATCAAAACTCACAAAGCCGAAGCCTTTGGATTTCCCGCAGGAATCTGTCATCACCTTAACACTCACGATTTTGCCATATTGGCAGAAAATTTCCCTCAGTTTCTCATCATCCGTGTCATCTCCAAAGTTTTTGATGTAAACATTGGTGAATTCATTGGCTCTACTTTGGAGCTCTGCTTCCCGTTCTTTGCGGTTTTTGAATGGGCCAACGAACAGCCTACAGTTCTTAAGCAGCGCCCCGTTCATCTCCTCGATGGCCCTGTCTGCGGCAGACTGGCTCTGAAAGTGCACAAATGCGTAGCCCCTGGACCCCTGCTCATCGCTCATCACCTTGGAGGACAGGATCTTCCCAAAAGCTGAAAAACGTTCGTAAAGCATTTTGTTATCAATGGATTTGTCCAGATTCTTGATGAACACGTTCCCAATTCCAGATTTCCTTAAGTAGGCGTCACGCTGAGACCACATGAGCCGGATGGATTTGCCTTGTATCACCTCGAAGTTCATGGTGTCCAGGACCTTCTGGGCATCGGCCACGTTCAGGAAATTCACGTACGCATAGCCCAAAGAGCGGCGGGTGACCAGGTCCCTGCAGATGCGGATGGACAGCACAGTCCCGACCGGGTTGAACTTCCTGAACAGCATATCCTCGGTGACGTCTGCGTGGAGGTCACCCACATACAGGGAGGCCTGGCGGTACTTGGCATCGACACTCATGTTGCTGTTGCCCCTAAACTGCGAGAGCCTGTCCCCAGAAGCTCTCACAGATAGATATTCCTGCAGGAGAGTGGCTAAGCCACTCCTGGGCCCGGACTCAGCCTGGTGTCCTTGGGCTCACAGCTCAAACCTGGAGAGATGGGGCTCAGGGACAGCTCCCCCAGGCTCAGGCAATACGATCGTCAAAAGGCCCCCCCGGCAACCAAGCAGGCCCTCCCTGGAAACCTGCGACAGAACTTCGAGACCGCGGAGAGAGGCTGGCAGGAGACGTTCCTTCCCGGCCAATGTGCGCAAAAGCTTCAAGTGGCGGGCTGGCCCGCAGTCCTGCAGTCCGAGCGCTCTGCGCACACACTCCGGTGGCTGGTTTCCGAGTAAAAACAGGCCTCACTCAGGCTGGTTTAGAGTTACAGCCGTGGGGACTGGAGCTCCACAAGTGGCCTTGGAGGCCGCGGCCAGGACGCGAAGCGTGGGGCCCGGCCAGACCCCGAAGCCACCCGGGACCGGGTTGTGCAGGCTCCGGGGATACGCGCTGCGGCCGGGAATCCGCGGGCTGCGGGAATCCGAACCACCGCTAGTCTCCGGCCCGCAGATGCGGCGCGGCCCGGGGAAGGCGGATGGGGGATGGGGAAGCGGACAGACGGACTGACGCGGGGATGGACGCGGCAGGCAGGCAGAGCGGAGCAGGGTCTGGGGGCTCACCCGGTGCGGCCGGCGGGGCGGGCGGGAAACCCGGAACTCGCGTGCTGAACTTCCCGCGCACTCGCTGCCAAGGGTGATGTTTTCTTTTCAATATATTTTGAGAGTGTTTTTCTTTCGCCCGCCCCTGTCTCTCATTTCCCACCCCCCTCGGACGGTGAGGCTGAGAAACAGGAGGCGGCGACTTGGGTGGAGAAAGGCAGCCTAGGGGAGTGGCCCTATCGCCCACCCACCCACGGGGGCCGCGCTGGGTCTGACGGCGGAGCTGTTCCAAATGGGGATCAGGGCCTGTCACTTAAAAGCTGAAAGCCCTCCCAAGGCTTCCTCCCATTCTGGGCTAGGTTCCAACATTTGCACCTTGTTCTACACAATTCTGCAGTATTCCTGCCATGGTCCAGCCTCAACTGCTGCTCGATCCCCTTCACTAGATGCCATGGCACACTCACCTGGTTTTTGTTTTTGTTTTGTTTTCAGCGTCAATTTTACAAAATGTGCTCCTCGGAAATCAGTTTAGATCCTTTTTCCGAATATGAGATTTCCCTAAATAACTTTTGAAAGTCTAAGTTTCCCTCTTCAAAACATACACTGCCTTGCATTTTCATCGTGTTTTTCTAATTACAATATACTGTACATTTCATATCAGTAGGGACCATGCTCATTTTCTTTCCAAGCCTGATTCAGGGTCTTTTAGGAAGGGGATACTCACATTTGTTGAGTGAATCGACTGTGTGGGATAGATGAGGTATTTAACCCGAGGCTGGTTTTCATGCCCAGAGACATGGAAGATGGAAGTGGTGCCCCTTGTCAAAGAACATGTTAGAAAGATTAAATGTCTTATTGGCTAATAAGACTATTGGCTTATGGGGCATGATAAGTTTTCAGTAACATGCGTTTTGTTTCCTCTATTATAAATAAATCCCTTAACATCAAAAAGCATCATAAAGAACATTGCCTGCAAAACTGAATTGGGTGGATCCATTTATTTCAGGCTAATTTAGTGTTTTTCAAACTTTAATCAACATAGGAATTATTACCTGGGGATCTTGTTTGAAAACAGATTCTGAATTGGTATGTTGAAATGTACTGGAAATTCTACATTCCTCAAAAGCTTCTGAGTGATGCAAATTCTCTTGTCCTCTGAACTACCCAGAGTATCATAACTTTAAAGCTAAATGAGTGAGAAAAAATATATATATTTCTCTTTCAGAAGATAAGGATCCTCTAGCAAAATTAATTCTTAGTAACCCACTAAAAAATAACCCCATTAAATGTGCACCATGGTTTTCACTATAAAATCCAAATTGCTTTTAGCACATCTAAATTTGAATAATGTATCTGCGATGCTTCCCAAATTAATCATAATCAATGTGTGTTTTTTGGTAAAGTTTATTCTGATATGTGACATTCATATAGGATCATTTGTTCAAACATATACACTGAGTAATCGATGTATTTAAAAAAGGAAGAAAGACCACTGCTGTGGTGTGTGTCAACAATATTGTTAAAAGTAAATAAAAGTAATCAGCATAGTCAACACTATCTGATTATTTTAAACAGAAAGTTTCTAAGTGTATATGTCCTGAGAATTTTTATCTCAAGATATTATTTCTAAGACAAACGCCTAGGAACACATTCGTTCTTTGTACAATAAATCAGGCGTAGCAAAGTACCACCATATTTCACAAACTCATGGGCTTTTCATTTTCCTTTAGTGTGACATTCCCTAGATATTTTGTGACGTGCCATGTTCAGTGTTCACTCCAAAGTGTAACATCGCATCTTTCAGATTGTTAGGCTCAATTTTATTAGACATGTATGTTTACTTTACCAAACAGAGTGTTAACTTCTTTAGAGTAAGGTAAATGATTCACATATCAGAGCTGTCGTCTATATGGAACGTGTAGAAATGTTTCAACACGTAGTGTTTGTTTACTCATAGCTCGTGAACCAAAGTTCTGTTTAATACTACATGCCAGTTACCGGTAAAAATATCAGGCATCATAGCAGTAAAATTGAAGAAGACACAGCATCTTTCCCCGAAAAGTCATGGCTCTTATTAGACAAAGCAACCAAAACAATTTCAGAACAATGTAAATTTTTTTTAAAAGTATAAAATATGTAACAGCGCAAAAGATATAGTTCTGCCTACAAGCATCAAAAATGTCTTTGCAAAGATGATATTATAGAAGACTTGGGTTGTCTTTTTGTGGACTCTGGGGAAATTTAGGGATAAATAATGTTGATATCAACCAGCATCCCGTTTAATATTGCTGAAATACAAAGTATGAAGAAGGAAGTGGCAGGAATTGAGAGAGGAGGAGAAGACAAGGCCAATAAACCAGAGGGCCTCACATGACCGGCTATGGTATGAACTTCTGTCTAAATGGGAGCTGTTAGTATAATTGATCCAGGAGGTGGCATATTGCATTTCAGAAGGGCAATGCAAAGGTAATGCGAAAGACATGGAGTCATGAAAACAGGAAGCAAGAATAACGTTAAGCTGCATAATCACAAACCATTTTGAGCACGGCAATGCATTTAAAATAAACATCTGTTCTACTAATGAGACCCAAATAGTTTCTGAAGTCTACTTGAATCATCGCTGTGATATAGTCATCTCTTAGTGAAACGGTGCTAGGCAACCAGGACCACCGTGGTTACTAAGACACAAGCGTTGGTGGGGGACATCAAAAGTTCCAGTCTCATTGTCCCCAAAGAGGTGCCCAGAGGACCTTCATTTTGTCATCTTGCCTTCCCTACTTCACTTGTATTCTCTGTCCTTGTTCCAGAATTTTGACTTATGTTATTCTTTGCCCCATAATGTCAAAGCCAGGAAAACTGTTCACATTGTCTCCTCCGATTCTTCAGATTTACTTTCTACAAAGCAATCAGACTCTCTATGATCCGCGCTGATCACTTCTCATAACAAATCTATTGTATTATTGAGCTAAAGTCCCCTCAACCCCACTGGGAGTAAAGAACAGAAGGATTAAAGGGGTCAGAAAAGAACCTCTGGGAGAGCCATTCAAAAGAGAGTCCTACTTGCTCTAACCTTCATGAAGAGAGAGGGATTGGGGGCTACTATCCTGCCTGTCACACCAGGGAAGATCTAGCATCTTCCATAGAGAGTTTCACCTCATTACCAGTCATTCACACATCAGTGATTTTCTGACACCCATTGTGGGGAAGGCAATTTGGACAGAAATCCTTCAAAGGGTTAAAAATAAAAACTAAGGCAAAAGAAATTTAGGTGGTGAGTATATGTGAAAGGTCATCGTATTACTTTGTTACCTTTATGGAAGTTTGAACTTTTCGCCAGTGAAATGTGCAAAACAAACTGCAGTTGGCCCTCTCTGTCCACAGGTTCCCAATTCTCAGATTCACCCAACTGCTGATCGAAGAGCTCTTTTCCTGCGCGTCCTGTTCATCTTTACTCATCTACACTGCTGCCCTTAGCACGAGCCAGCCAAATCTCTGCTTAGAAAACAGTATCCCAGGTTCCACAGGCTTAACCCCTAAAGTCTCTGCACTAAGAGCTATGGGAGTCAACGCAGTAGAGAAAGTCGCACAAGATTGACAGGGCTCCTGGGAATTGATCCTGTAGTTATTATGGAGTTCTCCTTCTCCTTCTCTTTCACCCTCCTTGTGTCTCCTTGAAGAGGAGCCGTATTAAGTTATGCAAGTCGACTGTTACCTGTTAAGTGTAGGTAATTACCTCCCCCATCCTTTACCAGGCCCATTTCTATAATCGGGTAAAAATGTTTTATGATTCAACAACTCTTCTGCCTGGTCCTAGCTTCTGCCTACAACTGGCAGACTATGAATACCCTGAGAGGGCTTGTAGATATAAAGTCCCTTTCCTGCAGTTAGCTAACTTCTGTCTTCAAAGCAAAATCTTTTCCTCAGGTAGCAATTCCTGAGATCTTACCTTGGTGTGTAATTGCATTTTCTAGTGCTTGCTGTGATGCCAAGTGGCCTGAACCGCTAGGTAGATAGGGGCTTGGAAACTGATCTGTCTAACTGTCATACCCTCCCTATCTCATTATCATATAGCATGCATAACTATTTTTTTATCGGTCGCTCCCCCAACACAGACACACGCACAACACACCACCCCCCATCACCACTACCACCCTCTCCAAGATGTAAATTCCATGAAGGCAAAAACTGTGTCTGATTAGTCACCACCATATTCTCAATGCCTAGAATAAGAATTAGCATGAAAGAGTTTCTCAAAGAGTATGTCAGAGTGCGGGTAGACAGTTATTGGTAGGTCTCTTGCATGTCTGTGCATCTTGTAAATAAAGCCATTTGATGCCTTTCTTCTGTACTGTGGTTTAATTCATGTTTATATAGCAAACAGGTTTGAAAGGTGGGGATAGGGTTTCTCTCCAAAGCAAACTGCAGGTTTGTTCACAGCCTCGCAGGAGAGACCCTGCCTGTCTCCAGAACGCAGGGTGGGCGCGCTTCCTGCCCATCACAAATCATTCACGTTTTCTAAGTGCTGGGCTGCTCTTCTCTTAGGCATCCCAGGTGGGTGCAGCTGTTGCCTGAGCATCCATACGTCGCCCTGTGGAAATGTGGGCTAGGAGAACTGTCACAGAAAATGCTAATGTTCTGGCTGCCGCTATTACTGTGAGTATTAAAGGCTTCCTCTGCAATCCAGAAGTAAGTACTGTTTACATTCCGATAAAACAATGGCAAGTGACCTTCTCAGTTTACAAGGGGGCGGGGGTAAACATTCATTCTCATTGTTCTTGAGTGATCTGGTGATGAGAATGCTCTCTTGACACAGACATAGCTTTCTGGAAAGGAAGGTTAAAGGCCTCACAGGCAGATTAATGAGATTTGAAGCAAGTTTATAGGATTCAGTGGCAAACACCATTCACCAAATAATATCATCTATTGGCAAAGAATGGCTCTTCAGGGTATGGTCTGTTAATCAGCAGGAACTGGAGAGGTGGTATCAGGCTAAGAATAGGGAAACTGATATAAAGTCAGCCGCCCAAATCATGCCCTGGTTGTTGCTCTCTGTCTTCGGGGGCAAGCGATTGGTTTCCTCGCTAACCTGGTAGTCAGTCTCATACCCATCCCACTGAAACGGCTGACAAGAAGCTTTACCCAGGGCCGCCAGGCTTTTCTGACACATTCGGACAACAGTTGCAGAGGCTTGTGCCCACTCTGCCTGTGAGGAGAAGGAAATCCATGAGCCCCCGAGGCTTCTACAGGACAAACCACAGGCCCTGTGGCTGGCTCTCCTGGCGGCCGAGGCTGGGGTGGATTTGCAGGTTTGGTCAGGAAGAAGGGCGACGACGTGATGTCGCCCGGCTGTGCTGCTCTCACAGTCCATCGTGCCAACCTCAGAAGCAGGTGAAGACAAAAATAGAGGGCCTCCAGGGTTTTGTTTGTTTGTTTATCCTGACTAGAAAACAGTGTTGGCCCACTTAGGGAGATTTTCCTGAGACAGAAGAACTCTCATGGGAACCTACAGATGAGTAATTGACCAGCACACAGGCTTCACTGTTGTGATTACATTTGAGGAAGGGATGCCACTGGGGAATAAATCACAGAGTTGAAGAAATTTTTGTAAATTCTTGCAGTGACCCCCACTTCCCTGGAAAAACCCTGTATTAGAGCAAGATGAAAACTTAAGTGATATTGTTAGGACAATGGAGCAGCAAATGCCTCAGAATAAGATGAACTGCGTTAAAAAGATTGCTGCTCTCCAGGTCAAGCAGAAATTGGCTAAAGCACATGACACAGCAGCCCCGAGAGCAAATAGTTTGGCACCACTGAGTGAGTGTCCCCTTGTGAGGTCAATACATGACTCTCTCACCACCCATGATGAGGGCTGGCCAGGCAGGAATGTAACTCCCTCAGGAATGGATTGCAACTCCCTCCTTATCTCCTTTTGGGAGCAGCATCTTGCCCTGTGACTGCTTCTTGACCTTTTCTATCGGTACATACCCACTGATGCAATCCAATGTAGAGTCACGCATAGGACACGTGTCTCCTTTGTCTGGGACCCCGTATAACAAACCTCAGACTGGAGGAGGGGTGGTCTCTCTCACACGGACCTGCCAGTCCCTTGTAACATCAGTAACAAATGTCATGCCAACATATGCTTGTTTTGTTTTTGGAATATTATGAACACTTACACGGCTCCTCTATTTGCAGCTCCTGCATTACACCACCACAACTGATAGAGGTAGTGTCAATTACTAGGAACATACCTGATAAAGACCACTGATCAGGCTGAAAGTATTGGGAACTCATGAAACGACCATCGCACACTTGAACCCGATGATGCATGTGAAGCCTGTTTCGTGGCAAGCAGCAGCTTTCCTTGCGTGCAGCCCCTGATCCTTTTCTCCCCCTCTGCCTCCACTTCAGTCGCTGTAGTGGGAAAGGCGGTTAGTGACTAGGCCAAGGCTCCCACATCCCCAAAGGGAAGCCAGATGTCAAATGGACACAATCAAGCATGCCAGGGCATTTTAAAGAAGGGAGACAGTCACATTCTGAAGGCTCTGTTGGATACTGATGCCCAAGTCACGATCCTATCTGGCCCCTTGGAAAGAGGGAGTATTCAAATCAAAGTGATAGGATTTGGGCATGGTTCACCACAGGGAGGAGAGACTAAATGGACCTCGTGGATGGGTCCTCTGAGACAATTTAATATTCTGCTTTTGTTGGTCTTACAACTGAATTTGTATCAGGAATTTATGTGTTAGCTGCTCATACATTCCTACAAATTGGCAGATGAAAGACAGCCTTCCTTTGGGGCAGTGAACTACAAACATAAATAGCTGCTCCTTATTGAATCATCTGAGTCCCTCATATCAATGCCAATGTTAGGGGTCATTCACACGTGAGATTGACAGGCATGAAGCTGATGACTGAACATTCAATGTTCAAGTAATTGCTATTGCTGCTTAAGTCCTTCATCATACCTGTACCTTTCTCTGGGAAGAGAAGGGTTGCATTGCATTAAATCCTGCCCATCCCTGGTGACCTCCACTGGAGTTACCCAGTCCAGGAGCAATCAGTACAGCCTACCCACTGTAGACACATGTTCATGTTGCAGTGTAGCTATTCAAGGTCAGCCTGCAGCACTGTGACTTACCACTGTGGCCTTTTAAGATAAACTCATGTTTCTGGCTGTTTGAGCCAGGAGTAGTTACAGTCTGACAATGCAATATCTTTTATCACAAAAGCCACTTAGCAATGGGCTGATAATCAGGGTGCTTGATGGGTGTCTATATTCTGCATTATCCACAGACATCTGGTATTATGGAGGATTAGAATGTCTTCAGACGTTAACTCAAGGTGATTTTGATTCTACCTTCCTCAACTCCTCCTGGCCTATAGGTTAGTCAGAGATTTTAATCACTGCATGTGGCTGTCTCCAATAAGTGATCTCATTTGGCCACTTCCTGGGTAATGATCAGGATGATCAAGGGGGTGGGTCCCATAGATCTATTGTGAGTAGCTGACATTCTCCTCCACCCATTCCTGACCATGCTTCTTTTCCTTTCCCCCAATATCAGTCACCGGGCTGGACAGATGAATATACCATCCAAGTAGTAGTCTGGCTGAAAGGGTCACAAAATATTAAAACTCTATTCTAACTCAGCTCCCTGTGTATTTTAGCAGCTGTACACATTCCTGAGTCATAAGGAAAATGATCATTTGTCAGTAATACACTACCGTTAGTATTAAGTAGTACAGTATGCGCCATGGACTTTTTCAGTCCATGTCAATTAAAATGGGGCGCATAGGGATATTACAAGCTTAATTTTAAAAGTCCTTGTCTCTTATGTACCTGGAGGGCTCGAAAGCTAAAGCTGTGGGGAAGCCAGGAAACGAATGAGCAGAGGAAACCCATCTAGTGAAAGTGGGGGAAAACTAAAAACAGCAAAGTTGTCAGCAGCTCAGCTGCTTTCATGGCTCTGGTAACAAAAAC
>PVKM010028678.1:0-18164 GCA_004027735.1 Carollia perspicillata
CCAAGTGCTGTTAGGGAAGCTTTAGTCCTGAGTAGCCTGATGTTTACCCATTACCCCCAACATTCCCTTTTGCTGCTTCTTTGTAGTCAAACACTTCTCCCATGAGAACATGAGAACCATTCATAAGAACATGAATGGGTCTTAAGGGCTTTCTGCTGGGTGAAAAGTCACTCTCTGCCTGGCTTGGGCAGCACATACACTAAAATTATAAAGATACAGAGAATATTAGCATGGCCTTTGCCAAGGATAACATGCAAATTCATGAAGTGATCTATATTTTCAAACAAACCCAGATTTTGCTCTGTCATTAAGATTTTGGATGCTGAAAGAAAAAGCCACTCTCTAAAGGTTACATACTGTATAATCCTGTTTATATGACATTCTGGAAAAAATAAAGTATTGAAGAGAGAAGTGGTCACAAGGAGTCATGACAATGCCTTGCTTATGATAGGCAATTTAGGTTTTTGTGGGTGTAAGGGTAGACTTGTTTGTGAAGTAGGATTTTACCATATTTTTTGTGTGATCAGCAGTCTTCCCTGAAGCTCTAGCAGCTCATTGGTTCTTATCTTTAGCTACTCATAAGATCACCTGTAGATCTTTTCGAACGCCCACTCCTCAAGTGGGCCCCGGGCCCCAGGCGCCAGTGTGTTATGTCTACAGCTCTTCAGTGATTCCTGTGCAGCAGAGGTTAAGAATCCCTGCGATGTCTCTAACCAGGGCCCTTCCGGGCTGGTGTGCGCTCCAGCTGTCGATCAGTCAGGCGGCTCCCCAGTTAAATACACCCGTCCTCGGCTCTTTTCTGGCGCAAAAATGTTCGCATACCCTACTTCAGGCCCAGCCCGTCCTCAAAACAAAATTCTGCGTCTCACTGGATCAAATTTCAGAACCAAGTTAGACAAACTAAAGCAGAAACAAATCCCTTCCGACTTCGTTCTCAGTCTTCCCTGGGCGGTGAAAACCAGAAGTAGGAATGGCCTCAAGGATGGGAAAGACACATTTCCCACCAGAGGACTAAAGGAATCTGACATCACACGTGGTCAGTACTTCCAGGGTGACTATAAGCCTAGACATCCACACCGGTTCCCTCTCCCTACAGCCACCACATTGTAGTCGCTTCCCTTTAGCTCCGGCGTCGGCAACTTCTCACAGGCGTGGACCAGCTGAGAGTTTTACACGTCATATTTAAGAGCACAGGCCGCTTAGACTTCTGGGAAATACAGTCCGTGAGAAAGCCGAGCATTGATTGGGCGCGCAGGCATCAGCGCCCTTTGCGCAGGCGCACTGCTTTCCTAACCTGAAGAGGCGCTGTCTTCCTGGTTTCTGAGCACTGTGTATCCGAGGTGAGAGCCGCAGTTTTGTGTCTTCGAGGTGCGGAGTGAGCGCAGCTGTCGTGAGAAGGGGACGCCGAAAATCTGGGAGGAGGGGTTATGGGAGTAGAGCAGGGTAACCTGGCAGAACCTTCCGGTGTCTGTGCGCGCCTGCCCGGGAGTGCTTGCGCGCTTGGCAATGTCTCTGCTCTGAGTGCTGTGGACACAAAGTTGTGTCTCCTTGACTCCCGAGTGTACTGGTAGGACTGAGTGACACGACTGAACGTGTGTGTGTCCGTCCGGTGGGTGCGTGCAACAGCCACTGTACAGTATATGTCATATTCCAGCTTTCAGGTTGGAAGTTTGGAGCCTTACTCCTGTCAACGAAAACTTAAGGAGACTGACCTTTCTGAGAGACAAAAGACAGTTTTGTTCAACATGGTTTGCAGACCAGGGAGAGACAGCCTCCGGGATGAACCGCAGGGAAGGTGGGGCAACGTTTCTAAAGGCAAAAACCACAAAAAGCTGACCGTTAATGGAATTGGTTGCACAGAGAAGCAAAGCCATAAGTATACAGTATACATTTTCTGTTTGGTTAAAGCAACCAGGCTTTCTAGTTTCCATTAAGTCGTGGTCAGCAGGTAGAGTTAGGAGATGTGGCCAACTCTTGGAGTCATGAGGCGTGGGCAGCAGGGGGTATCACAAGATTGAGACCATTGTCTCAGTTTCCCTTGGAGCTTGTAAAACAAACTTATAAAACAGGTAATGATCGAACAGACAATATAGGGAGTGCACTTTGTCATGTGGACGGAGTCAGTTCAAACTGCAGAGTTGCCTAGTCTCTCAAGCAGAACCAGAGACCAAACAGCAAAAATGGCCAGGTATTTGGCCACAAAGTTATGTTAAAGTATTCCTCTCCTCCCAGCCCTTCTTCCTCCTGTGGGTGTTCACTAAACGTAGCTGGAACTGATACCACATCTAGCGTGCTGCCCACTCCAGTCCCTCTGTCTTTCCCAGAAACCTCAGATTATTGAGCTCCCTACCTTGGGCCTCCACACAAGTGGTCATGGGTGGGGTGGGTGTTTATAGGGGTGGCTGCATAGAGAATCAGGACAAGACACACAGGCAAGGTGGATTGTATGAGTCTTATCTAGGGACTAACAATAATAAAACTTTTAGAGACAGTTGTTACAGAGGTCACATCCAAGACTAGAGAGATAAACTCTTGTGAAGCTCAGTGGCAGAGAGCCAATTAGGATTGGTTGGTAGTGTTAGTCATCCTGAAGCAAGCTGTTATGGACTTCAGTTATGATGGTGTCAGTGGTAGGGAAGGATACAAATGAGATTGCAAAAGAAGAGTCAAAAGGAACTGGTGACTGACTAGATTTGGGAAGAAAGAGAGTGAGGTAAGAGTGAATTTGGGGCACCTGGGAGAATGGAGAGGAATTGATGGGGGAGTTGAAGATGGGAAGATGTTTTTGAGGTGCTGGGAGAATGTTTAACTCAAAATTCCGGTCATTTGGAAATGCGAGGTGAGTTTGGAAGAGGCATTGGGACTAGACTGGAAACTATTTCTGTAGAAGTAGAAAATGGAGTGCTAGGTGTAAATGGACTTTCTGAGGGATAACAAGAACATTGTACAAAGACTGAGCCTTGGGCAGCATCCTTGTTTCCAGAGCAACACTGGGGAAAAGAGTCACATAGAGCTGCACTGTTAGTGGGAGGACGAAAGTTAGGCTAATGCAGTATCAGAACAGCTACAGCAACTTGAAGAAGCGGAAACTTGACAAAATAGTCAAAAGCTTCAGAGAAATAAAGATAAAACGAAAAGGATTATTGCAACTAGAGCTAAGAAAGGCATTGTTAATTTTCAAGCATGCAGATTCAGGTGTGTGAAGGGTGGCAAGAGTGGAATAATGATTCAAGAATAGGTGGTGATGATGTAGAGTGGATAAGCATATATTACTCATCCAAAAAGTTTGGTCATGAAAGGAAAACCTAAATGAGAACTGTTTTTGCTAGAGGGAGGCTATGGGATTCAGTGAAGATGGTTTCAGATAGAGGAGGATTATATCTGTTTGAACATATGGGAAGAAGGTACAGGAGAAATGGGAGATGCTAGAGAAAGAAAAACTGAATAACGCAGGGAGCTGATTCTGAACAGGTACAATAATGAAAAAGAAAGTAAGACACATTGTGGGACACTAAGGTAGAGTCCTTAGTGTCACAGACACAGACTTTTCTGTTTTGTTGACCTCACTCCCCTGCTTCCTAGAGCATAATTTTCATTGAATGGTAGGATGAATGGGTTTGTGTTGGGCAGTAGAAAGAAAAATTATTGAACAGGCTGTAAGATAAATGCTTTACATTAATTGTCTCACTATTTACAACTACTCCATGAAGTAGACATTACACAACTGGGAGTCGACTGTTAGCATAAGTAATCAATTAATAATACCAGGTCTATAGACTGCTTTCTACCTCATGGTCCTGCCTCCCTTGGAACTCTTGTGAAGCTCAGTATAGTAAAAGACATTGGTTTGCTAAAATTGAGTGGTAGCCATGGAGGTTTGGAATAACTACAGAGCTAGGAGAGGAACAGTAAAAGCTTTTAGGCAAGGGCTCATTTGAAGATATAGAACAAGAATTTAAAGAAGATTTTCTCCAGAAACACTGTGAGATGCAGGAATGGCACTGTGCCAAGTATTCCTTATGAGGATAGTTTAATTCCATCCTCATAAAGTTAGTAAGCTAGGTACTGTGTTACAGTTTAGTAAATGTAGGCTTTGTGAGAGGCTTAGGTAGAATTTGAACCCAGGTCTGTTTTGTTTTGTTTTTTTTTTCCTTAAGGTTGTATTTATTTATTTTTAGAGGAAAAAGAAGGGAGGGAGAAATTAGGGGAGAGAAACATCAATCTGAGGGAGAAACATTAATTGGTTGCCTGTCGTATGTGCCCCAACCAGGGACCAAACCCACAACCGAGGCATGTGCCCTGACTGGGAAGCAAACTAGCAATCTTTTGGTTTGTGGGACACCACCCAGCCAACTGAGCCACACTGGTCAGTGCTGTCTAGCACTTTTTAACCTCAGTGCCATAATGATTTATTTTCTTGAAAAGATAGCACAGTGTCTGGTCAGTAGCAAATGCAAATCCTCAAAAAATTATAGTTATTAATATGATATTTAATGGTGTTCCATTGTTTTGATGGGCTGGATCATAAATTAATCAAATATCCTATTTAGAAATTTAGGAGATTTCAAATTTTATCCGTATTATTGTAAGGATTAAATGAGGTAATGCACACGAAGTTCTTAGAAGGTTTCCACACATAGCACTCAATAAAGGTTAGTGTTAATGATGAATAAGAAAAAGCTCTGCATATATTCTTACTTATTTCCTTAGGATAAACTAGGGGAGAATGGCTGGGTCAAAGAATATACATAATTCAAGGCCCTTGATACAAATTGCAGTGATCTTTCTAACATCTGATAATGACACCTGCATAAATCCTTCAGTGATCCCCATTGCCACGTGTGGAAAAGGGGGGATACAAAGCTCTCCTAGATCTAGCCAGCTTCTGCCTACTTCTCCAACCTCATTCTTTCCCACAGCCCTGCTCGCAGCCCAGACATCTGCCATTCCAAAGTAGTTACCGTTGTTTATCCTTTCCATGTAGAGACCTGCCTCCTTGTTTTCAAAAACTAGGTGTTTTTCCTGCCTAGAATCTCTTCCCCCAAGTCACAACTTATTTTAGATCCCATTTCTGCCCAGAAACCTGCCCTGTTCCTCCCTCCCTCCCTCCCATCTGGGTTAGGCAAGCCTCTGATGTCTGTCAGAGTTTGCTGTGTGTATCTCTTTATAGTACTTATCCATCCTACAGTGAAATTTATTTTGGTTACTTGCTTGTCCAATATGCTAGGCTACATATAAACTTTTAGAGGACAAGGAAAATACACAGTTTTGGGGCTTGGTATCAATAGTTGGTGCTGAATACAGGTTGGTTGGATAAATGGATGAATGAAAAAACCAAAGATCAATGAACATACTCCCTTGACAGCAAGAGAGCAGTCAGTAAGCCATACCTCTTCTGCCTTCTTCCCAGGACCATACTCTCTCCCCATCCCAGTCATATATCCCAGCAGTGCTTGACTTAACTATGTTTTAATTAGACTCTTGATCGTAAGAAACTGAGACATACTTAGCTAACTCAAGTAAAGACTGTAGTGATAAGGATTCACACAAAGCCTAAGAAAGAGGGCTGGAGTCTCATGGAAGTCAAGAATAAATAAGGCAGGTTTCTATGCAGACTGAAGCCCAGGGGTGATACTAGGGGAGTGGAAAGACTTGGCTTCAGTGCTTTACCACTAATGTGACTGGGCTGCTCTTTCCCCTGACTGCAACTAATCCTACTTCCCACATAGCCATGAGTTCTGCCTTCTGGTAACTTTGGCTCCCCTAATCCCTGTGGCTACTCAGGGTACCCTTTTAGCTCATCATCCACTTGTCATCCTGATGTTTCTTAGTTCACCTTTCTGAGGAAGGATGTTATCTCTTCAAGTTAGATCACATTGCAACCTGCTGGGCAGCCTGTAAAATGCCCACCTGTGGCCTATTAATTACTGGCTGTCCTTGCACAAAGGGTTGTAAATAGAGTATCTTTAAAGAGACTTTGGTATTTACTTGACTGTTATCTACATAGTTGTTTATAAAATTTATTTATTTTTATCCAGTAACTATCAGGGCAATATTGAATGAATTTGTAAGTATAGTATGAGCCTTAATCTGTTTCGGACTCCCAGGAACATAACTTTGCCTCTAGAATCATGGTGAAACAAGTACCTCATTGCGTTCTGACTAGCAATGTACATGCCTTTTGCTGTAGTGCTGGGGCATGGTGGGCTTGCCTGTGGGCTTGCTTTACTTTCCTTCCCTTTCTGTAGGGTATTGAGTTGAGGATGGATATATAACTCACTGGTATACAGAGAATTCTTACTTCGTGGGTCAGAAAAGTACAAATGAGACTAGTCTTTCTCATACTTACCGTCCCATCCCATACCTTTACTTTATTAGGACTCTGCCCTTATCCACACGGAGAGTGCACAGGAGGGAATGGCTGCTGTGGCTCCAACTGCCAGATACCAGGTGATGTAGGCTTTTCTGTTTTTGAAATACTTTATTAGTCTCTAGAACGTAAACCCTTTCTTTCTCTCTCCTGGAGCTTTTTTGGTCAGACCCACCAGGTACATGAAGGATTCTATAGGGAGTGCTTCCTTCTTGGGGTGTCTTTCGGTGACCTTTTCATGCCTTGAACGTGGGCTCACTAGCCTGTCATCAGGCACACGTCCCCTGTGGCATTCGCTCTGAGTGATTTTGCCTAAAAATGATTGTACAAGTCTGATTGGAAAGTTCGGGGAACAGTGGACTGGTTTAGTGCTTCTTTGTATATCCATGTATGGACTGAAAGCAGTCCCCATGTACTCCTGGGGATGTTGGGTTAGGCTGGGGAATGTGAGCACCTCAGTGAGGTCATACGAGTTTTGAGAGTTTGGTGAGCAGAGACAGGTGCTTGCCCCATTTCCACACAAAGGCAGAGGGTCTTGAATTCTGTGCTTTGGCTTAAAACTTCTGCAGACACACTAGAAACTCATCTGGGGTTTTAGGATGGAGATTAAAGATGCAATCTTATAGAATCACAGACCTTTAGAGAAACTGAGAGGGATCCTAAAGACTTATCTAATCTACACCATTGCCTTAAGGATTTGTTAAAAAAAAAAAAAGACAATGGGTAGAATTTGAATAAGGTTGTAGATTAGACAATAGTAAAATGTTAATACTATTTTCTTGATTCTCTTATAACTGTGATTATACAAGAGAATACCCTTGTTTTTACAAAATATGCACTGAAATATTAGTGAGTAGAGGGGTATCACATTTGCAAGTTAGCTCCCAAGAAGTTCAGGAAGCATATAGGAGAAGAAAAGTATACTCGGAGAGACAGGAGGATAAAGCAAATGTGGAAAATGTTAACATTTGGGGAAGTTGGGTGAAGGATCCATGGGAATTCTTTGTTTCTTTTTTACAAGTTTTCTGTAAGTCTGAAAATTAAGAGCCTTAATATTCAGAGGCTCAGCTGTGACTATAGTGTTGTGGGATGACCAATGGGGATTATGCTACTTTTTCCAAGTGCATCAAAGCTGTACTTTGTCAGACCATTTTCTTTCCCCTCCCTCTATAACCTCCAGGGCTCTCATCTTTATGACAGTTTTGTCTGGTCCATGTAAAGAGAAAGGTTATAAGTAAGGGGGAATGTAATTGTGTTTCCAGGAATCAGTGACATTCATGGATGTGGCTGTGATTTTCACAGACGAAGAGTGGGGGCATCTGATCCCTATTCAGAGGGATCTCTACAAGCAGGTGATGCTGGAGAACTATGAGAGTATTGTCTCACTAGGTAAGAAGAGCTTCCCATAAGTAGCTGGACTCGTACTGTGTTAATATGGGGTTGAAGGGCTAATGAATTGATACCTCTTCTCCCACCTGAGTTCTGAACCACTGAGAGACAAGATGGAAGAAGAGTAGGGGGATGTGGTGTAGGTGTACAGCAACAGTGGGCTTCCTAATCTTGAACCCCAGCATTGGACAGACTTGCTCCCATTGCTCACTCAGTAGCCTGGCCCTGCAGCACAAAGGGCCTGGAGAAGTAGAGCAGATGTATACCTGCTGCAGGGAGCTGGCTCTCCAGAGAGGGCGAACAGAAGAAGCTGAGTTATTTATGCCCAGCTCTTTCCCCAACTCATCAGTCAAGTAACTTAGTCAGCTCCATCCAGAGGGCTGAGGGTGTGTGAGGGGCCATCTTTTTGAGGGAAAATATCTCCTCAGAAGCAGACGAGGGGAGACATGTTTTACTTTAAAAGAATGTGGTGTGGGAGTTGGAATACAAGGTTGTGCCTTAGAGTGGGTCACTAGAAATGTGTTTGATTTTGAATATTTGTCTTAAGTGACATCTTAGATGCCCACAGAAGACACTTTGTAATTAGAGACTTTCATGACAAAGGAAAAATTGAGAATGACTGCTGGTGTCAGGTATTTATGAGAAGTAAAGCTGGGCTCCTGTAGGTAATGGAACCTCTCAGGAGCTTCCAGAATAAGAGGCTGAGAAAGAATGCAGATTTAGAGCCACGCTTACAATAAGCATCAGGTGGCAGTAAAAGGAATCATGTTGCAGATTTCATGCAAGGCAGGTCAAAAAAGCAAGTGTAACACCTCCTGGATTAGTCTAAACAATCCAAATGTGGAGAACAGAATAGTGTTCATGGAGTATTAAGGGAGACTACTAAGCCTTTGTCATAGGCTTTGGTGGAATGAAATACCAGGGAACATAGAAGTCATCAGACCAGAGACAGGAAGCCCCAGGGAAGTGATGAATGTGGCCACTTTGTCAGCAGAAAATCAGCATACAACTGAATAGATGATTCTGAGGCCCAGTAAGAGCGTGCCTCTCTTTCCTAAGTTGGGGGACTAATGCAAGGGAAGTTTAGACCTCAAGACTATTTCTAGAAGGAGAATCTGTGTAACCAACATGGATAGGTTCACTTCTAGAAATTTGTGCCAAGGAAATAATAGGATTAGCGGCCCATGCTGTATGTACATGTTCATATATTTTTTAAAGTATTAAAACCAGTCTGAAATATCTGCCAGCAGGAGATTAAATTAGATTATTCCATACAATATAGTATCAGGTAGTCATTAAAATGGTGAGATAGATCTGTGTTAATGGAAATATTTTTAAAATTTATTCTTACGTGAAAAAATCAAGTTTACAAATCAACATTATTTCATTATCCATTTTAACAGTTACATCTATAGGCATCTTTCAGAACTGAGATGAATAGAAATAAAAATAATTAATACAAAGTACAAAAAATTATTTCTCTTTTGACTTAACACATAACCTCTAATTTTCCTACAATGAACATGACCCACTTCTTTAAATAAAAGCATAATACTAAAGGGTAAGCAAACAAAAAAATGCGCTTTTATTACGTTCTTACTCTAGACAATCTTTTTTCATTCTTATCTTCCTTGAACCAAGGACTGTTTCCACCCATCCTACCAGCACTAAAGCCAAGAGCATCCCATTTGCCTCTGGAGGAAATAAACACATTCATTCAAGGGAATTTTGTCAACTTCTTGACCAAGTGCTACTTGTTCCTTTTTAGAACCTCAGTGTTGACCTCTATCCAGATGTGCCTATATCTTCTGCATTACTTTGTACTCCATATTCTTAGAACGCATGGTCTGCCTTCTATATTTTCTCTGTGAAAGTCCTAGAAGCTGAGATTAAGCTTCGGAATGGTTACGCATTTTCATCTCACACCTGGCTTGTTTCTTCCTCCATGAGCAGGACTTCCAGTTCCTCAACCTGACGTGATTTTCCAGTTGAAGAGAGAGGATAAGCCTTGGATAGTTGATCTTCATGGATCTGATGAGAGAGGGCACATTTCTCTAGGTAACTGCATATCAGCAGGGTAGGGCGGTTTATTTTGTGCTTATTTGTGGGTTTGTGGCAGGGAGTATTGGCTATCACCTTTTTTCACACCTTCTGGTTTAGTGCTATTATCTCACCACTAGCTTTCATTTTTCCTATACCTAAAGGTATTATTCATCTTTATTCACCAAATACTACAGTCATATCTGTTATGTTGACTATTCACAATTTGATATTCCTATTTTTCACCATCCTCTCCACTTTGCATACTCTCTTAATTATCCTGACCATGTTTCCTATAGAAATTCTTTTCTGTTCTGAGATGTCCAACATCAGATCTATTCCCTGCCTTTTTCTTTATTCCCAAGTCTCAGTCTTTCCCTAAGGAATATGGCTATTTGTGGGAAGAAGGAATACAGTGACCATATTACTTGTCAGATTTATCATAGTACCTCTTCTTTCTGCTGTAATATTTTCTGTCCCTGGAAAGAAACTGCATCTGTGTTTTCTGTCTATTCCAGACTGGGAGACTAAGCCCAAGATTCAAAGTGCTTCAAAAGAAGAAAAACCAGAAGGAACGTTGAGGGACAAGCTTGGAAGAAAAGGTCCTCTATGTCCAAAATTTGAAGTTCATGTACTGGAAGGTTCATGCACAGAGAAGGAAAGCCCTGCAGTGGAGACCTGCAAGAAATCCTTTTCCCCAGAGGAAAGCTTGCAACAAGGGTCAACTCCTCCCAAGAAAATTCTCACTAAAGACAGAGACCAGGAATGCAGCAGTTGTGGGAAGACCTTTTTTGACCACTCATCCCTTATCCGCCATCAGAGGACTCACACAGGAAAGAAGCCCTATGACTGTCACGAGTGTGGGAAAGCCTTTTTCAACCGTTCATCTCTAACTGTACATCAGCGAATCCACACTGGAGAGAAGCCCTTTAAATGCCGTGAGTGTGGAAAAGCCTTCAGTCACAGATGCAGTCTGAGCAGACATTTGATGTCTCATACTGGGGAGAGCCCCTACGAATGCGGCGCATGTGGGAAAGCCTTTTTTGACCGTTCATCCCTAACTGTACATCAGCGAATTCACACTGGAGAGAAGCCATTTAAATGCAGCGAGTGTGGGAAAGCTTTCTTTGACCGTTCGTCCCTCACTCGACACCAGAGAATTCATACTGGAGAAAGTCCTTATGAATGCAGTCAGTGTGGGAAAGCCTTCAGCCAGAAAAGCATTCTTACTCGACACCAACTAATTCACACTGGCAGGAAGCCTTATGAATGTAATGAGTGTGGGAAGGCCTTTTACGGTGTCTCATCGCTGAACAGACATCAAAAAGCTCATGCTGGAGAGCCTCGCTACCAGTGCAGTGAGTGTGGGAAAGCATTCTTTGACCGCTCATCCCTTACACAGCATCAGAAGATTCACACTGGAGACAAACCCTATGAATGCAGCGAATGTGGGAAAGCCTTTAGCCAGAGAAGCCGGCTCACGCGACATCAGAGGGTTCATACAGGAGAGAAGCCCTTTGAATGCAGCGTTTGTGGGAAGGTATTCAGTTCTAAATCATCAGTTATTCAACATCAGAGGCGCTATGCCAAACAGGGAATAGACTGAATTGGGTGAAAGCTTTAGTCAAATGACCTCCATGAAAACTTAAAATAAGTCTTCCCCATCTTAAATCTATCAATTGATTGTTCTACCTATTCTGGCTCCTACTCTCCTTTCCTGTCTCTGCTACCACAGTGTTTGAATAAAAACTCTACTACGTTATAGAACTGGAATGGGATGCAGGAAATTAAGGTGCAACTTTATAAAGAGTCAACAATTTGCAGAAGTTTTTCAGATAATAGGATAAATGTTAGGAGGTGATCCTCACATGCACCTATTAACTGAGGCCCCTGATATCACTGCACTTTAAATAACTGGAGGCTACAACAGGAGGGGAAAGGCAAAATTATATCAGCAGGACTACTGTTTCCCAGATAGTTCCTTTTATAGCTGTTAGTCCCTCTCTTGGAGCTTTTCTGGGTACTGATCTTTTTTTTCTGCTCCAGCTTTTAGATCTCTTTAATATGGTTACTACTAATAGCTAGCACTTATTGAACGTTTGTTATAGGTAAGCACTCAGCTAAGAGTTTTGCAAGATTATTTGATCTTATCAACAACCCTATTAAGTAGGTACTCTTACTACCTGCATTTTACAGGTGAGCAAACTGGAGTTTAGAGAAGTTAAATAAATTGCCCAAGGTGACAGCTAGTAAAAGTTGAAGACAGGTCTGCCTTCAAAATCTATTCCCTTTACCATTATGTTATAAAGTTTGTTTTGTAATTTATGTGCATGTATTATCTACTTAATTAGATAGTAAGCACTTGGAGGCATGGCCTGTGTCTTTGTAGCTCACACAGTGCCTTGCAAATAATAGGTGCCCAATAAATATTTATCTGAATTAATGACTTTTCTTGTTACCCAGTTCTATTTAAAACATCTTTTGTATTCACATCCTTTCTCTGAATTCTCAGTTTAGCCTATACCTTCATCATCAAAGGGACCCGTTATTGCAGTAGTCTCTTTCTGATTCTAGTTCTTCCCTCTTCATCATTGAAGAGAGATATGCTAAGCTATGATGCCATAACAAACCCCAAATAGATAAAGATTAATTTCATGTATAATACCTGATATGAGTCTATCTACTCTATCCTCATCATTTAGAACATGTTGCCTCTGAGGTCATCGTGGAAGAAAAAGCTGGAGGATTTTGTGAGATATTTTTAAGAGTCATCACTTCTATCCACATCTCATAAGCCAGAACCCAGCACCAAGGGGCAAGGAAAGTATACCCTGACTGGTAGGCTCACTGGGTTAAAAGTCAGCTTGCTAACTGAGTCAGGGCACATGCCTGGGTTGCATTCCAGGCATGTGGGGGTGCATGAGAGGCAACACGTCAGTGCTACCCTGTCTCCCTACCTCCCTTCCCCACTTTCTAAAAATAAATACTTTTTTTTAAAAGGCTAGCAAAGGAAACAAGCACCTCAATATTTGGTTAACATCAACAGCTTCTGTTGGTTACATACTGCCTCTTAGATTTTTAGGCTATTCTTTCCAAATGACCCTTCTGTCCATCTTTGTCTTGGGACTCAACATTGTGCCTCAATTAGTGAGTGTCCCCAGATATAAAGGTTTAGCTTGAGGTGATCCCCCAATGCTGAACTTTTTTTTAAGTCTTGACTCAACAAACTCTTCTATTCCCTGACGCCAGCCCAATTTTTTTGAATCAAAGGTCAGGCATCAGGAAACTTTGGCATAAGGTGAAGCCTGGAGAAGACTTCAACCTACTAACATCCCTGTGGATCTTTGCCCTCCTTTCTTTGAGCAGATGAGTGGCAGGGAAGGCTTCATATGTGGACTTTTGAAGCAACTTGAAAAACAGTACAGAATCTGTTGGAATGGATAAAATGGGTATTATTTAATAAGATTAAGTAGAAAATAAAAGGAACTATTGATATCTTTTTGGCTGATGACTGTCTCTGAGAGTTTTGCATCTTTTATTTACTGCCTTGTTAAATGTAAACTGAGGATCAAATATTTTCCCTAAGACACTCTGGCAACATCAGCAAAATGAAACCAGAAATCAGAAAATTAACACTTTTGAGTACAGACGTAAATAAAACCAAGTGGGGACACAAATGTGATAGTTGGTTCCTTTTTAAATGTTATATTCTGCAGAAGATTTTTTTTAAATGTGAAATACTGTTTCATCTCCTGCTAAAAGTTCTGAGGAAAGGGCCATTTTATCTTTAATTGGTATCTCACAATAGAGCACGCAGTAGTGGAGGCATTAAATTTTGCGGTTTCAGCTTCACCTAATGGCCATTTGTAGGATCCAATCTTGGAACCAGAAATTGACCGAGTTGGAAGTACACCAGAAATCTTTTTTTTAAGCAAATAGACATACCTTTTCAAAGAAGATTTTACTTTTAGAGGGAGGGGAAGGTAGGGAAAAAGGGAGAGAAACATCCATGTGCTAGAGAAACGTCAATTCCTTTTCTCTCACAAGCCCCCCACTGGGGATCTGGCCTACCATTCAGGTATGTGCCTTGGCAGGGAATTGACCCAGCAACCTTTCAGTTTGCAGGAACAACGTTCAACCCACTGAGCCACACCAGTCAGGGCAGACACACACTTTTATTTATTTTTTTATCTTCACCTGAGGACATGCTTACTGATTCAGAGAAAAGGAAGAAGAGGGAAAGAAACATTGATTGGCCCTGGCTGGTGTAGCTCAGTGGATTGAGCACAAGCTGCAAACCAAATGGTCACTAGTTTGATTCCCAGTCAGGGTACATGCCCGGGTTGCAGGCCACATCCCCAGTGGGGGACACAGAAGAGGCAACCACACATTAATGTTTCCCTCTCTTCCTCCCTTCCCCTCTCTTTAAAAATAAATAAACTCTAAAAATAACAAAAACAAAAAACATCAATTGCCTCTTTTATGCACCCCAACCACGGATGGAACCCTCAACCTGGGCATGAGCCCTGACCAGGAATCAAACTGACAATCTTTTAAGTTTACAGGACAACACCCAACCACCTGAGCCACCCTGGCCAGGGTGAAATTAATTTTGAGGGAGTGAAAGAATCTCTCTGGTGCTTAAATAAGACCTAACTAAATTTTAAAAGAGAACTGAATACTTACCACACAAGCACTCCGCAGATCTACTCTTGCCAGGCAAGTCTGCAATACTAGAGAACTTTGAAAAGAACAGAATATGGTAGATAGAGAAAAATCTGTGCACCAAATTAACAAGTACATGTCTAGTCATGAAAACTTGAGTCCCAGATATGCATTTTCTATAATTAGAAACTTCAGTAGGAAAATAAATATCAAACTCATATTGACTTAGGACTGCAGATACTTTCACAGTTGGGTTATTAACTCTTAGTTTGCTCTACATGGAGCTTTGTGGAGCTCTGATTTCAGTTGTACTTGTTCTTCAACTTCTGAAGACTCTTAAATTCCATGACCTTTGGCTCTTCTGACCTCTGGTGGGCAAACCTGTTTCCTAACTGTTCTTGTTTCTAGGGTGGTGGTGGTTTTTATCTTTATTTTCACCGTATTAATGACTGAGAATCCTTAGCCTGGTCCTGCTATTCCACTGATATCCTGGACAAGCTGCCTTCCCTTTCTGTTCACTTACTTGTAGCTCCTGAAGGTGAAAATATACCAAAAAGTTCCAAGTCCAGTTGCAACAGTCAGCTGCAGCCCTGGCAGCTGGCGGGGGAAGCTAGGGGAGGAGAGTGTCCAGGTTTAAGAAGTCAGCCACAATGAACCAGGAGATGGGCTATGTTTAATCTCAAAAAATGCCACCAAGTCAAAGTTAATTCAAGACATAGTTCATCCATGAGTGGTCATCCTTCAGTACATGCATAAGAATGTAACTGAAATCCAGGCCAAGTCCTATTAGATACAACGTCCTTTTTGCCCTCAACATCACATATCTGTGAAACCAAATGCAGCAGACCCCTACCCACATCTACACTGTAGAGACAGATTGGCTTCCTCACATCTGCATCTCTGAGAGTTCCTGCTTAGTAATAAAGCAGTTATTTGAGAGAAAGCAGAGAGAGGTTGGGCACCAAGATGAGAAGAATGGGATCCTCATGTCTAGGTGTTTTTTAAAAAGCACATTAATTTTTTGGTGCCATACTGGCACTTCTGTGGATGAAGGATGGAGAATTAACATGGCATTCCCTCCTCTCATCTTGTTAATAAGCAGGAATCTGGGACTTTAAGACAAATGGAGTGATGGTGAAGTCCAGTAGCAGAGGCCACGAAAATCAGTCCCCATGATGATCAAAGACCTGGCCCCTGCTGTAGTCCCCAGCTTGTTGAACATGCCAGAGGTACTATGTAAGGATGTAGATTTCTTTCTATCATACATATGTATTAAACCTGTGCAAAGACTGCAGGAGGGGCAAATGACCAAATATCCTAGGATCAGCTATTCAATGTATTGAGCCATTTTGTGCAACCTCATGATGAAGTAATGTGCAACAGCTAAATTATCTATAATGAGCATTGAGTAATGCTTACTATAGCAGAGGTTGTTAGTTGCCTAACTTGTAGCTAGTCATTATTCTTGTTATTTATTTATTTATTGAGAGAGGGTAAGGGAGGGAGAAAGAGAAGAAAGTAAACATCAATGTGTGAGAGATGATGAGTTGCCTCTTGTACACCCTCAAGTGGTGACCTGGCCTGCAACCCAGGCATGTGCATGGCTGGGAATTGAACTGGTGGTCTGTTGGTTTGCAAGCTGGCACTCAATCCACTGAGCCACACCAGCTAGGGCTCTTCTCTTTAATAATAGGAAATCTGAGTCAGTTCTGAGCAGCAGCGTGACCTGTCTCTCAACCTCTCTTGCAGTGAGGTATCAGGCCAATGAAATGCTGCTATATGAGCTATCAGGCCAATGACAGTTTGATAAATTTGGAACTTGTTGGAGAGGTTTCTGGAAAGGTACCTTAAGAGAAGGACAGCTTAAGAAACTCCCTTTTGCCCTTGTTCTTTGTTTCTTTCCACCTGGAATGTGGATTTAATGGCTGTAGATGTAAATTGGGAATTGCTACATTTGGCTGGTACAGGTATCCCCCACTATCCACTGAGTTCTGGGACATTCCAACATTTATGTAGTAGGTTCCTAAATAAGCAGCTTCAGTATTATTCGGGAACTTCTTAGAAATGCAAATTCTGAACTTCTGGCCGAGATGGAGGCATAGGTAGATATACTTTGCCTCCTTGCATAACTAAAAGGACAACAACAAATTTAAAAACAAAAAATAACCAGAATTTCCAGAAAATCGAACTGTGTGGAAATCTGACAACCAAGGAATTAAAGAAACATTCACCCAGCCCAGTAGGAGGGGCTGACATGGGCAGCCAGGGCAGAGATGAAGCATGGCAAGGTAGTGGCTGGTGGACCAGGTAGTCCCACATTTGAGGATAAACCAGGAGAAACAACTGGGGAGTGAGACAGACCACAGAACCCAGGGTTCCAGCGCTGGGAAATAAAGCCTCAAAATCTCTGACTGTAAAAATCTGTGGGGGTTGTGGTGGTGGGAGAAACTCCCAGCTTCACAGGTGAGTTCATTAGAGAGACCCACAGGGTCTCAGAATGTACACAAACCACCCACCTGGGAATCAGCACCAGAAGGGCCCAATTTGTGAGTAGCAGGGGAAGAGACTGGAAGCTAGCCAAGAGCCAAGCAAGTGGCATTGTTCCTTCTTGGATCCCTCCCTCACATACAGAACCACAATACAGTGGTGTAGTTTGCCCCACCTGATACCTAAGGCTCCACCCCTTACAATGTAAAAAGTGCACTGATACAAAAAAATGTGGCCCAAATGAAAGAACAGATCAAAGCTCCAAAAATAGAACTAAGTGATGAAGAGATAGCCAACCTATCAGATGCACAGTTCAGATGCACAGTTCAGAACACTGGTAATCAGGATGCTTACACAAATGGTTGGGTATGGTCACAAAATAGAGAAAAAAGTGAAGGTTATGAAAAATGAAATAAAGGACAATGTACAGGGAACCATCAGTGACGGGAAAGAAACCATGACTCAAATCAATGATTTGGAGCAGAAGGAAGAAATAAACATTCAATTGGAACAGAATGAAGAAACAAGAATTCAAAAATATGAGGAGAGGCTTAGGAACCTCTGGGACAACTTTAAAAGTTTCTACATCCGAATCATAGGGGTGCCAGAAGGAGAAAAGGAAGAGCAAGAAATTGGAAACTTACTTGAAAAATTAATGAAGGAAAACTTCCCCAATCTGGTGAAGGAAATAGACGTGCTAGAAGTCCAGGAAACTCAGAGGGTCCCAAAGAAATTGGACCCAAGGAGGAACACACCAAGACATATAATAATTAAATTATCTATGATTAAAGGTAAGGAGGGAATCTTAAGCAGCAAGAGAAAAGGAGACAGTTACCTACAAAGCAGTTCCCATAATACTAGCAGCCAGTTTCTCAAAAGAAGCCTTACAGGCAAGAAGGGGTTGGAAAGAAGTATTCCAAGTCATGAAAGGCAAGGACCTACATCTAAGACTGCTCTATCCAGCAAAGCTATCATTTAGAATAGAAGGATGGATAAAGTACTTCTGAGATAAGGTCAAGTTAAAGGAGTTCATCATCACCAAGCACTTATTATATGACATGTTAAAGGGACTTATCTAAGAAAAAAAAGATGATAAAAAATATGAACAGTAAAATGACAGCAAACAACTATCAACAATTGAACCTAGAAAAAAAAACAAACTAAGCAAACAACTAGAACAGGAACAGAATCACAGAAATGGAGATCACATGGA
>PVKM010028679.1:0-18159 GCA_004027735.1 Carollia perspicillata
TTTGGTTAGAGGTTGAAGGTGCTCCGGCCCGCGGAGCAATCAACGGGGTCCCGAGTCTACCTGAAACGGATGAACGGGGTGGGAACAAGAGGCTCGAAGAAGGCAGTAAGACAGAACTTTGTTCAAACCGTCGAAACTTTATTTTAAACAGGGGGGGGCGGGAAAGGGAAATTACCCCTGATAGGTAGACCCGGTGCGTGTCCACTGCGTGCTCTTAATAGTGATTGGTCAGTTAGGTGTGTGATCAGTGCGTGACCAGTACCTTGATTGGTAGCTGGTTCCCGTGCTCTATGAATGCCCCTAGGGACAAACTAGGAGGCGATGCTGGCTGCTCTGACCGCAACAGGTGAGTGCAGCCTCTTGAGCTGACTGCATCAATAAGCCAAGGCCCCAACAGAAGGAAGGGCCAACAGAATCTGCTGACGGGTTGGATGGGCCCATTTCACTGGAGCTGCCGCGGAGATGCCACGGGAGACCTTGGAGATCCTCCTCCCTCCTGCTTTGGCTCTAATGGTGAGTTTTCAACACTGCATCTTTCATCATACCGCTTCCTCCGACGCTCGCTTTTGCCCTGGGCCCATGCATAGCATTTCCTAGGGCGCAAGAACCTCATTCTGCTGCCCTCTGCTGAGACTCAGCTTCCAGCTGCCCTGGTGAGGAGCTCCCGCTATCACTCAGCAGCTCTCCTGGATCCAAGAGCAACAAGAGCAACAAGGACGGGAGCAACCCGTCTTCCCCACACCATCGCCCCATTGGGTCAGATATTCCTCTGCCAGATCTCAGATGGCTCTATTCTTTCGGACTCTGCTCCAAGCCCTAACTGCTTCACATTAGGCGGATGCAATAATTTTCATACTGGCTTTTTTGTTTTCCTTCTTCCAGAAAGCTAGGAGCCAGCAGCAAAAATTGTCCTTGTCCATCTTCGTTTTCATGCTCCCACAGTCTTTTTCAGACTCCTGTCCTGGCTTCCGATTCTCCCCATCCCTGCCTCCCCTCCCAGTTTAAATGATTTACGTGTTCTTTGGTAAACAGTCTCACCACACCTTTTTTACCTTCAGCTCATATTTACATAATTTTGGATTCACTCTAGCAAACCGCTTTGAGGGCTGTAAGCAAACAAAGCAAACAAAGCAAACACAGGGTCTGGAGTGGGGAGAGGTTTCCGTCGTTTTCATCACCTGCTCGCCCCTGCTAAGCCGCAGAGAACTGACCATTGACCACCGTACACTTCACTGCACCCGCGAATGCCACTGGGAGGGGTCACCCTTGACTCTGTGAGTCTTTATTTTTCTTCTAAGTGTAAATTAATTAATTGGTGTGTTAGTCATTTATGTAATCCGCCCAATAATTCTATTGTTCTGACACACAGAAGAGGATTGTACTTCCTGACCTCTTTTTTTGTTGGATAGCATAATGTGACCAATCCTGGCCAATGACTAGAGAGTGGAAATAATATTCATAATTTCTGAGCCAGTGCATTTAATTGCCTGGGAAAGACTAAGCCTTCTTTCTTTTTGGGGATGCTGATTGCAAGGACTGAGATGTCAGCCTGGGTCACTGACGGTCCCTGAGTGAATGAGGAGCAGAGCCCCTTAGCCACCTGTGATGGATATGTAACATGAGGGAGAAATCCTTGAGGGCTTTGCTTTTCAGTGCTGCAGCAGAACCTTGTCTACCCTGCCTCTTATATTCAGGTCATCTGTCTGTAAGATACTAAAGAATGGCACCTCAGGCAATGGGGGTTTGGATGGATGCGAAGGACAAACCTGAGTTAGGTGCCTAGGTGGCCTCTGCTGGCCACGGGGTTCCTCAGGGTGATGGTCACATAAAGGGGAGTGGGGCTGCCAGTGCAGGAGTAGAAGGGTCCTGAAGGCAGAATTCTGAAATAGCTAGGGTTTGTCTAGGTTTGCTGCTGTGGTCTCTTAGGGCTTCTCCGTGGTGACAGAAAGACGATGTGCTGATTTCTGCCTAGCAACACACAGCCTAATGCTAGAAACCATGCAGCTGGGGTCCCCTGTGGTCAGGAGGGACCTTCCCTCACACGTGATGACAAGAAGGCAAGGCCAGAGGTGCAACAACCACCTCCGTCTTAGAACCTCCAGAGGGGATGCCTAGCGTGCCCCGTTTTCCCAGACCTGTCACGGTCACTCAAAGGCCTGATCTCAGGCAATGTCCACAAGGAGGTTCCACAAGGTTGGGAGAACGCAACAAGGCCCGGTGCTGCTTAAGCACCGCAGCGTGTCAAAGAATGATTTCTAGCTTCCTGGAGACACCATTAGCTAAATTGCAATCTCCGCTCTCAGGACCTCCTTCGCCAGGATCATTGTTTCTTGCTTTGAACTTTGGGGGAAGGAGGAGGGAGAAGAAAGTGCCCTCTGCGTCCCTCCCTTCGGTGGGGAGCCTGGGAAAGGAGCCTGCTGGTTCGAAGGTTGCTTCGTTTTTAATCGGTGGGAGGAGGCTCATGAGAGCCTCCAGCTTTCTGCTCGGGTTATGATTCTGTGACAGTGTGAAGTCGTCTTAGAGCAGCTGCAGTGCTCCTGAGCTGTCAGTAACTCAGAGACTTCAACTCTGATTAAAACCCGTGACTAAAAGAAATTACCATAATCCAGTGACAGGCGTGAAGAGAAAGCCATACTGATACCGATAACAATGTGCCAGTTAAGAGGCTATTATCTTCAGTGCCTTACCTCAGCACAGGGAAAGCTCCTCAGCGTTGCCGCGGATAAAGCCAGTGACCTGGTCAAGGATGGGACCAGGTCTGTGCAGGGCCCACCTCAGACAGGGCTATACAGCTGGGGGAGGAAGGGGGAGAGATGCGCCCCCTGGAGCAATGTGCTGGAAGTTCTTCTGGTGGCAGGGAAGAGAAACTGCTCTGAACCAGTGTGATGGCTGTGTGTGGCAGGGTGGGGGGATGGACAGAGGAGGGCAAAGGGGAAAAAACTGGGACAACTGTAATAGGATAATAAAGAATGATTGAAAGAAAAAAAAGAGACTGGCAGGGAATGGGACTCTTGGTTTCAATCCAAGAAATCCAATTAATTCCCTGAACCCCACGAAACACTTACCTTGAAGCCTCTCACCTCCAGGCCTCAAGAAAACACCTCTGTTGTCCCTTAGGCCGCCAGCACTGTGCTCCTGCCCTCAGATCACCCAGGACATTGCTTTGCTACCTGCCCGCCTGTGCTGACTTGGGCCTCTGGATAACATTGCCCACTCTGGTCTCACTTCCTTGGGGCCTTTCTGGTGGGTGGCTCCAGCTACTTGATAAGCTCATTTGAGCTAAGTTGTTAATGCTGCTAATGGTTTAAGGTGTTAGCCATTCTAGCTCATTTATTTGCATTTTAACAGGAATTTTGCAGCTTAAAGCCAAAGGTGTTACTACTTAGAATTTAGGGCACCCAACACAAGGTTGGTGGGGAATGCCCTTTGGCAGCCCGAGCCTGTAACACTTGTCAATAGGTCCCTGTGAGACTGAGCCATGGCATTTGCAGCAGGTCAGAATGGCGCTCACCCTTCCGTTTCAGCTTCACCTCCAATTATCGCTCACTTCTTCCCACCCTCTCTTCTTTGCCTCCCTTGCTAATAATACTCTTTCCTCCGGCCCCATCTGCTTGGCAAAGCAAATACTGCTCATTCTTTCTGGCCTAGTTCAAAACTGATGGCTTCTGTGAAGCCTTCTACCCAGGCAGAATTAATCATTTCCTTGCCTGGGATTTATAGGTCAGTGGTTCTTAATGCTTGTTACATATAAGAATCACCTGGAGTATTGCAGGGTTCCCCAGAGAAATAGAACCAAAATGTATGCAAGATGATATATATATATTTACATATACACAATATGGAATTGGCTCCCACGATTATGAAGGCTGACAAGTCCCGAGATCTCCAGGGTGAGCCGGCAAGCTGGAGACCCAGGAGAGCCAATGTTTTAGCTTATGTTTAAAGTCAGCGAAAAAACCCCATGTCCCAGCATGAAGGCAGTCAGGAGGAATTCTCTCTTGTTTTATTCTACTCGAGACTTCAGCAAACTGGATGATACCTACCCTCACAGAAACACCCAGAATAACGTTAGACTAAATACCCAGGCATCCTGTCCCCCAGTCAAGTTGACACATAACGTTTACTATCACGCTGTTACAAAACCCCAACCTCCACTGTTCTGAAACAGTTGTGAGGGGTCTGATTGCCTACCGCCAAGAAATGTGACTCCCAATGCCAGCATCTGGTGAAAAGGAAAGGGATTATTTATTTAAAAGCTATTCAGCTTTAGAATGATGGAGGAATTCTGCTGTTAAGTGCCATTCCCTTTAAAACACCCACAGTCCTGCCCCCCTTTGCCAAGTCAGGCCAGCTTCAGAATATGCCAATCAGAGGCACTGTCTCTTGGAAACACAGAAGTCTTCGGCTCAGCATTCCTGGTCACAGTTCAGCATCTCCGGCTTCTCCCAGTAATCTGCGCTCAGCTGGACAGGTTCCACAATTCCCGGGACCTCGGTCATGTCTCTGTGTTCTCCAGCCCTTAATCCAAAACCACATGTCACCTCCTTACACACCAGACCTCATGGCAAGATGGTGGCGCCCTTCTGCACTCTTTCAAACCGTGCGGCAGAGAGAGAGCCTGGTGGCTGCCATGCCTAGTTTAAATCCTGGCCCAGAGCTTCCAGGATGATCCCATTTCCAACTCTTCCCACAGTGGTTTACATCTGCCCGTTCTTTGTACAGTTCACATTCTTTCAGCTGCCATTTTCTGTCCAGGCAGGTGTGGCCCACTGACTCAGGGTGAACCGCCCTGCGTCAGGGGAACTGTCTCCCTGCTTTGTGCACACACTGTAAGCTTCCCTGGCTACATCATGAATCAAAGTCATCTATCTCCCTGGCTCCAAGCAAGCGACACAGCTTTTTAACATAATCATTAAGCTTGCCGAGTTGCCATAGATGTGCAGAGTACCTCTCAGTGGCCATCCTCCCCTTCCTCCATCCCCCAAACCAAGGTTCATGGAGAAGATCTCCATTTGGGGGACCTCTAGCTCAAGACCCTATTACAACACTTGGGGAACTACTAAAATATGCTAATATTGCTGGGCCCCATCCCTGGGGTTTTGATTTCATTGGTCAGGGGTTGTACCTGGGCATCAATATCTTTAAACTTTCTCCTGCAAGCGGTGGGGAGGGCAGGGGCTGGCCTTACCCGCCCACGGTTACCTCAATCCCTACTGCATGGTACCTAGTAGCAGATACTGAATTGAGGCCTAAAGCTCAAATGTCCCAGACAGTAGTGTAAGTATTATGGGTGAATTATGTCCCCCCACAAGACATGTTGAAGCCTTAACCCCCAGCACCTCAGGCTGTTACCTAGTGACTTCGGTGTTAGGGTGGTTGCAGATGTAATTATTGGGTTGGCCAAAAAATTCGTTTAGTTTTTTTTCTATACGATGGCTCTAGTAGTGCTTAGTTGTCTTTAACTTCATTCAAAACAATTTTGTTAGGTTGTACTGGGACAGCTGTCATATCAGTGTGCATTTTTAAAAAATTTATCAAAATCAGTGAATTTTTGCACAGCCATTTTAACATTGAAAATGGAAGAATATGCACAACATTTTTGGCATGGTATGCTTTATTATTTCAAGAAAGGTAAAAATGCAACTGAAACACGACAAAGGATTTGTGCAGCATATGGAGAAGATGCTGAGACTGATTGAACATGTCAAAAGTGGTTTGTGAGGTTTCTTGGTACTTTTGACATTTTGGCCAAATCATTCTTTGCTGTGGGGCTGTCTTATGCATGGGAAGATGCTTAGCCGCAGCCCTGGCCTCTACCCACTAGAAACCAATAGCAGCAGATAGCTGACGTACTCAAAATACCCCAATCAAGAAAGTTCTTGGTAAAAATGAAAAATGTACCTTTTATTTTATGGGAAAAGCGAAACTGACGTTTTGGCCAACCCGATAGTGAAGATGAGGTGTAGTGGAGTAGGGTGGGCTCCTAACCCAACACAGCCAGTGCCCCTAAAGAGCAGGGGCACATAGACACACAGGGAAAATGCCGTGTGAAGACAGGGGCAGGGATCGGAGTGATGCAGCCACAAGCCAAAGAACATCACGGACTGCCAGGAAAATGGGCAGGAAGAAGCTAGGAGGAGGTGAGGAGAACTCCCACTGCAGGTTTCAGAGGGAGCACGGTCCTGCTGACACCTTGGTTTCCCACTTCTGGCCTTCAAAACCCTGAGACGATGAATTTCAGTTTTTAAGTCACTCAGGGTGTGGTACCTTATTATGGCAGACCTAGGAAACAATTCGACAGTCAGTTAAAGAACAGAGGCGTTAGGAGAATGGCCTGCATTACATTTATGGGAAGGCAGAGGCAGGCAAATGAGAACTGGTCTTTCAGTATGGTGTCAGGAGTGTCTTGACAGTCTCTTTCTATTCTTTCCTTCCTTTTTCTCTCTCCGTCTCTATCTGTATCTGTATCTCTGTCTCTCCATCTCTCTATCTCTATCTCTCTTTCTTTCTAAATTTTAATGTTTGGGATCTTTCAAATCTAAGGGATCTTGTGAGACATAATTGAGTCTCTTGAACTCAACAACATTCCAGAAAGAATCATCAAACCGGTCCCATTTTCCCTAGCCACCCATAGACCCATTAGGAATTAATAAGCAGGCACCTGGCTTATCAATTTGTCCTTTTGCCCCTCAAGTTGGATCAGTTGAGGCTGCGTTCATCAGATCACATTTCTGGACCTGCAGGATTCCGGATGAGCCAGTGGGCTCGGGGGCCCCACCAAGGTCACGGAGAAGTGCTGCCTGCTTAGCCATCTGCCCCTCACTCTTTGACGTCTCTTCAAATTAAACACCACACCCTGTGGTAAAATTGTTCTTGCTCTATAAATAGCCAGCTTGGCTTGAGTTGCACTGAAAATGTTACAGAGGAAGGGTGTCAGAGAGAAGAAGAAGGGAAGGCCACAGATTCAAGGGCAAATTTCTTGGTCAGATGACTGCAGTCTCTGAGGAATCCCCAAAATTCTCTGTGTCAAGGAGGCCTCTCCTCCGTTCCCTTGTGACTTCCTATACTAAGCTCCCTTGCACCAACTTGAATGTTTCCTTTCCCCATTTTTGTATACTTGAATTTATTTTATATCAGGGAATTGCTATGAGGTCACTTTAAGAAAAGTACACAGTCCCCTTCTTGTGGCCTCATGGCACACTAATTTCAATCACATCATCGCTGAATTAAAATGGAAACTGTTCATAGCCAGCACATTGTTAGGAATGCTTTCTGCAGCTACATCGTTATAATATCATAATATAATTTTATGACCAATTGGCTTGCAATTTTATAGGGCTGCTGCAGAGCCCTGTTTGTGTCACGTTTGCTTCCAGAGAAGGGCCCTGGAGCTTCCTAATTTGTCTCCTGGTCCCGCACTATTTTCCCTAGCTCTCTGGGCTGCCCTGATGGAGCCCTCTTTCCTCCTGTGGGCCATTCGCCTGGGTCTGCTCCTTACGCCCGTCACCATTCCGCGGTTGATTCCTGCAAAAGCTTCTTGTGCTATTTTTTAAAAATGTTTGATCTTTGCCCATTTCCAGCTGTGCCCACTAGTCAGATTCTTCCTGCTCCTTCTCTCTCTCTCCACACACACACTTCCTGCCCTATACAGTCAGTGTCCCCTCCTGGCACCTGGCCCTCATTATTGGCCACTTGCCAGACTTGAAATCCAGTTCCTCCCTCGTGCCCCACGGCATAAAGACAGAGAAGTGAGGCTGTGCCTACAGACAGGGTGCTGGGCTCCACTGAGAGGTTCACATTTTGATTCCCAACCCTTCCATTTTTGAAAAGGCTGCACCTCAAAGCCTCTCATCACGGTGGCCCATGGATGTCACCAGGGGGGGTCCCTCTATCTGGCAGGTGCACCATACAGAGGCCCTGAGTATGGAGATAGATATTCCTGGACTCAGCTTTCTCGGAGGCTGGGTTTTATTTCTGCTCCTTTCAATAGATAAGCTTCCAGGATCTGCGATGACTTGGAGGTTCACTTTGGTGCCTGTCTAATATACGGCCTGCTCATTATCACGTGTTCCCTGGGGGTTAGAAAAGCAGGGTAGCAAGGCCAGCACATTAGGAATGTGCTGGGTGGTTTGGGGGGCTTTCACTGTCCCCACCTTGGGCCACCCCGCTTTGGACCTATTTCCAGGGCTTCTATATAACGTTGCTTCTCGCAGTCTGATCTGGGGATGGGCACCCTTGGTGTCCCTGGGATGGCTTGTTAGAAACACAGACTCTCAGGCCTCAGCCCAGGCCCGCTGAATCATGATCTCACCTTACCAAGCTTTCCAGGTGGCTCAGTGTGCAGAGTGGTGGTCCTCGTGTCTGTGCGGGGGCCGAGCGGGGTCACCCTGGTGTGTGCAGCTGCCTAGGGCAGTAGGAGCCAGCCCAGCACCTGCAAGCCACAGCTGAAGGAACCCCCTCAAGGACTTCGGCAGGCCAAGTGAATTTTGAGGTTATCAATGTGTCTGCACAGCAACCTTTTACGGGGATTGCTTAATTAATGTTAATTGCTCTTGGCCTATTGTGTGACTCAGGCAGGATTTACAGAAAATTACCATAATCTAAAACCCTATAAAAGAGTCATTGCTTTTAGAGGCCTTGTAACTCATGCCTGGAGACACCTTCTGATCTTTGCCGTATCACCCAGATGTATAAATACTGCCTACATTTGCATAATTCTCAGAGGTATCCAGGCACTTGATTTTTAGGGGGCAGGTGCATCTGGGTGAAGAGCAATGTTCCTCATATGTTATGGTCTGGCTGGTAGTTGGTGAGAATTTGCTTTACAAAGAGAGACAATTCATCCAGTTTTACTACCCAATTCTGGGCATTCATGGATTCCATAAATCGTGGTGTTGTTGCCATGAGCCTAGCAGGTGTGTATAAAGTTGTTTCTGCATCAGTACAAACCCACGGTGGCCCCTCTGTGTCCCCTCGATGAGGGAGAGGAAGAGGCAGACCAGAGATACGTGGAGGGACACTGCTGGCCCTCCAGAGCTGGGGCCCAGCAGAGGGATGCCCGCCGGTGCTGCCCGTGGCAGGCGCCTGCGCAAATACCTCAGCTGGGTTAGAAAGGAAAGGAACTCACTGGGCCCCGGTGACAGCCTGTCTGTGCTAACCCATGCCTGAGACCACAACCATTTGAGAAAGAACAGTCTCTTTCATGGCCATGAAATGTTCTTTACCCCCCTGCTTCCACCCCTCCCCAAAAGCAGAGCATCATTGGCTTGCTCAGGACCAGACCAAATCCTACTCGGTGTCCCTGCACTGGCCTTATTTTGGTTTATTTTTACACTTGCTATTTCTTCCAACCTCACTAAGATCCTGTGATGTAAGTAGGACGAGCACTGTAGTGCCTTTGTCACAGATGAAGAAACTAAGGCTGAGGAGCCTTTCTCAGAAGCAGAGCTGGGCCCAGTACAGGCCGAGGGCAGCCGCGGCCCCGGTCCTCCGCAGGCTCTGGTCTCCAGGCTCCCTGGTGGCAGCAGCTCTGTGGTCACTGGTCAGCCTCCCAGGTTCTCTCTGCCGTGTGATGGGTCATCCTCAGTCTAATCAAGGACAGACCAGAGTCAGGGGACTCACCCAGCACAGCACTCCCTCTTGAGCTTGTGTTTGCCTTCCCCGCCGTGGCCATGAACCCATCTGTCAGCAGCTGGAGCCTCCACAAATCCACCCAAACTGTCCCCCGACCCGCCTGTGGCGCAGAGGCTCCGCTGCTCTCCCGGGCTTCCCAGGCCGTGTAGTAATTGGTCTGGGAGCGATGACCCATTTTCCTACACGGAGCAGCATGTGCCATCTGCGGGCTCTCTCGCCCAAATGACTCAAATTCTCCTAAATCCAGTTTCACTGTCACTTGTTATTTGTTCTGCGTCCCAGCTTTGCATCGTCTGCTAATACCGAGATCTGAGTTGCTGTCATTTCACTCCCTCCAATCTGTAGATGAACTGATGGGGATTCAGTGATTCCCAGAAAAGAGAGAGAGAGAAAATGCAGCATTGCCTCCCTCCCGCCTTTCCTCCCTGCCCCCTCATTATTGAGCATTTTCCTTGCCCAGAACCGGGCACTGGTGGGCATAGAGCTGGCCAAGGCCAGCTCATTCCTGCCTTCTAGGAGAAAACACACCAATGGCCTTGTCCCCCAGGGAAACCAAACAGTCTGGACAAGAACCGGGTAGCACTGAATATCAGACCCCTTCCACCTCCCACTAGAATCAAGCTCTCACAGCAGGGACAGTAGTCTTGTTTTCTGGTAGATCCACAGCACCCAGAGGAGTGCCTGGTACATGTTCGTGCTCAGTAAGCATTGAATTGAGTTTCCATTTGCATTATTGACCCTGGCTCTCCACCCGCCCTTATTCACTCCTTGCTGTGAGAGGAGGCAACTCCTCTGAGGGGGGAGAATTCTCCCTGCTGCTTTGCTTCGGGCTAAGGCAGCTTGCTTTGACCCGTGGCCTGCAGGGAAGGACAGTGACAATGCATTAGCTCCAGGTCAAGGCCCCTAAGAGCGCACTGCACTTTTCCACTCTCTTCTGGCCTCTGTCAGCTCCATGGGAAGAGCATGTCCTGGCAAGGCCACTGGTCTAAGGAGGGTGGGAGACAGCAGAGGACATCCAGACCCCCAGACTTCCAGTATTTAGCCGGCTGCCTCAGCCTAGGCTTGAATAGCTACAAAGTTTAAAATCTTTACTATCAGGAGCTTTCCGGAAAGTTTGCTGACTCCTGACCTCATCCTGAATACAGTTCAATACTTTGATCATTTAAAATTTGGTGATGGGAGTGTATGGTCAGCTCATCTTTTCCTTGTGAGAATTAGGGAATTCCCCAAGTGTTTCATCTGGAATCTTTTGACTGGGCCAATCTACTGTAATTCAAAATCAAAAAGAAAAAAAGATTCTTTCATCTTATTTGAAATCCAAAAGCCAAGCCAAACCAATTATCAGAAGTTATTTAAAATTTCCATCAAAAGCAGACTTATTAGTGGATTGGAGTGAATAACTTCCTAACTTTTCTTGTAAGCATGTTCTTAGTTTAGAAATGAGCTGTACATTAGCAAATAAAATATGAAAAAGAGTTTGTATTAAAGAGAACTGACTTTTCGTTCTTTTCATTCTCAGAGATGAATCAAGCAGGGTAGCAAATGGCCTTTTTCAAGTCTGGAGCCAAACCGAATTTTTCAGAGACAGCAAATTCTTAATTCATGTGTTATTTAGGGATGTCTCATGGCTAGCGGTGTGGTTGCACTTAACATTTAAAGATGAAAATATTCCATATAGAAAAAGTGAAGTTTCCCCTTTTTAAGATATATATATATATATATATGAATATATATATATTTATAGTTATTTGCATCCAAAGGTCTCAAAGAGCTGTCTTATATAAATAAGGTCACACTCTCTCAGAAAGCCAAAGGAAAAGCAAGAATCACCTCATTCATGAGGAAACTAGTGTTTTAGATCACATAGCTCTTCTAACTATGGTGAAAAGCAGTAAATGAAGAAGGAAATTGTAACCAATGAGAAATACAGCTAGAAAGAAAAATTTCTGAGCAGCCTCACTCATCTGTGACCAGAACTGGACACAGGAGTAGCAGATGGAAACTGAGACCAGCAAGGATGACAGAGGACAGAAGGAAAGGAGTAGCACACACCCTGGAACGCTGTTCATCGGTGACCCAGGAGCTGTCACCTGTGAATTGTCTCATCAAGCCTGGAGTGATCAGTATTTGACGTTATGTGACGTTATGGGGCAGTAGGCAATGCCAGTGTACCCGTGCTCCTGAAGGAAAGGCAATTGAGGAACAGAGAGATTAGACGTCACTGGGAAGGGGATATTTAAGCAAAGACTGGATGGATGCCGATGTCTAGGAGAAGGGTTTTCCTAGCAGAGCAAACTGCAAGTGCAAAGGTCCTGAAGTGGAAGCATGTAACTGGAACAGAGTGAATGAGAGGGGCAGTGAATGAAGTCATGGAAGTCGTGGGGGCCATAGCCTGCAGTGATGCTGGGTTCCCCCCAGTGAGAAGAACCATGGATAGGGAGCAGAGTAGTGACATGGTATGGCCAGTGGTAGAACTGGAATTCGAATCCAAGTCTGAATTTGTCTGATTCTGAAATTCATACTCTTTCTACTCTAGCATGCAATGCCAATGTTATCATAACCTACATCGCACACAAGTTCTCTATCCATCTGTCAATCTATCTATCTGATTAGATATAAATATAGTTATAAAGAGGTAGACCACATATAGCTCCTTTGTCCATGATTATGTTCCATAGTTCCACCTATTTGTTCTTAAACTGGCACTGTAGTTGTATTTATCGCAGCTTTATAATAAGTTTTAAAATCTCGTATAGCAAATCCTCCTCTATTTTTTACCCCCGTCCAGTTCTATTTTTCTAGATGAGCAACTGGACAATTCTGTAAAGTTGTTTCTGAAATCACGGACAAATTAAGCACCTTAATTTAAGATGCTTCAACCTCAGTGTTATTTTTCACTCAACAGGATTATGCGAGCTATTCATAGCCCCCATGGGCGCACGTGTGCACACACCCACACACGTTCACAAATATGTGCCTACATGAGGTTTTGAGTATCTATAGAAAGAATATTTGTTAGCTTTGGCGTGTTTTAAAGTCCCCCGAGGCAGAACCGGAGCAGCGTCGACCTGCGAACCTTTCACGTTAAGGCTAGCCCACAACTGAGAGAAGATGCCTCTGGTAAGAGATACCAGTGAGGAGGAACCGGTTCATCACAGGCTTTATTTTCCATATTGCTTTGTTCCTGCAAAAAGTAGCATGGTTCACTTTGAGTCTTCCATTTTTTTTTCTCCAAGCATAATTTTGATGCCATGGGATTTCTCACCAAGCAATACCCAGTGAATAAATCCCAGGAGACGATCCAATTTGTGTCTGCATATAATTTTCTTGGTGTGGATCCTAGGTAATAGAAAAGCTAAATAATATCTATGGTCCTGGAAGAATTTCTTCAATTATGGAGTTGTTGAGGCTCCATTAAGAACTGATGAGACTGATAGTCCCTGCCTGGTCCAATAAACCAAGAGGGTAATTTCCACCTCTTTAAGTGGATGTGAATTTGATACATATATACTCATCACAAGTTAATGAAAAGCCTGTGCTTTTGATCCAGGAAGACACCAGGCTCTTCCTTTTCTCTTGCAGAAAAACATTCAAGTGAAAACATCCTTGTGAGAATTCCCTATAGGAAATTCCATGCATCTGTTCAGATTAAAAAGGCATCGTGTTACTTATTTCCTGTGATAGAGAGGGACTTCTCTGAACACTGAGTTCTCGCCTGAAAGGCCAGTGCCGTGTTCTGGGAATCGTGAGATCCCGGAAGGTGGGAGTGATGGTCTTCACAGCAGATTCTGAGGACACACAGGTGCTGATAGCCACACGTAAACTGTGCTGCAAAATCCAGCTGCCTTTGTTGTCGGCACAGACTCAGGGCCAGGAAATTTCCGAGATTCTGCACTTTTATTCCAGATTCAGGGTTATTCTTTGGTACCACAGTTCACACAGATATTTCTAGCCTGTCTCGGAATTGTGGATAACATCAGAAATGGGACTCGGCTTGTAGCAAGCCAGAGAGCTCACTTATTTTTCTAAAATTAAATTAGGATTAGCCATAGTATCACGTATCTCTGAAAGCTATGCTGCATAATAAGGTAGAACTGAGTGCTGTGCCCAGGAAATTTATGCCACATTTGCAGCAACATTTCCAATAATAATAAAAAAAAAGTTGAATCGATGAGGAGAGAATTAATCATGTAACTCTCTACAATCTCATGACCCACTCCCCACTGGAGTCGGAATTAACTGTTGGTGTGTACTGAGCTACGGGTACTGTTCTCTGCCTTGACTTTCCATAGGCAAGAACCCAGCTACCAGGCTCAATGACTTCTGAGGAAAGCCAGTTAAGAAACCGGATTTTCTTATACAAAGGCAACACTTTGGTTTGCCCTGGTTGGGGACAGAGCTGCCTTCCTGGCTAACGGTGTGGTGACCGACTCAAAACAAATTTCTCACGTCAGTACATTTGGAAAGGTCAGTGCTGGGCATCTGTAGAGGAAAACCCTCCAAAGTTAAGGAAAGAGGACAAAAGTGGTGGTTGCTGTCACATCGCCGTCTTGGAGCAGGAGCCTGTAAGTCCGCACCGTTAGGTACTAATGGTCGCTTCTCACGCTGGCGCAGTGAACAGGGGACCTGCTTTAGCTTCAGAGAAACCTGATTCTACTCTTATTTCAAACAACTTAAAAATACATATTTGATATCCTTTTAGCTTTTTGAAATTTCAATACCAGTACACTTTTGATTCACCTAGTGATCGCGAGCCTTGGTATTAATATGCAGACACAAGGCTTTAAAAATCCGCTCACTCTGTGATCTCCTACTGTGTTTTAAGTGAATGGCTCGTGACTGCAAGTTTCACGGCAGCTACAGAGAAAAGTCATCTGAGTTTCTTAGTGGTGCTCCCTTTCCAGGTAAACTATAAAACAATTCATCCATTTAATTTTCCTGGAGCCCCATGAAAATGTATCAGCCTATTTTTCTCCTCCCTCGAGTGAACAATACATCATTGTTCAAGAACTAATGCAACAGAGAAGTCTGAGATCTTAGTTGAACAAAACCTCTTTTCTTGCTCCCAAATTTAAATTGAAACCCCAAATTCAAATAGATAGATGTTCAAAATGGCTTACAACGTGGCTCCCCAAAGCTAGAAAACAAGTCCACGTGACTGCAAGTCACTTATTTCATAAGTAAAACACATCTGGTGCTTCACAACGCGGATGGGAGTCACGTAGGGTTGTAAAGCTGTGACTTTCCTGGCACGGCGAACATTCTCGGGGGCGGGGGCTCTGTCCCTCGGGGGCGCAATGGAGGCAAAATTATTTCACATCAACTGTGAGTTATAATTAGGAAAAGTGTCCTGGGTTCTAGATAAGTTAACGGACATCCAAATGTGGACAGTTTCCTAAAACAATGACAAATCAGTGAGTCCTGGAGTATGTGAATCACAAAAGCAAATGGCAAGCCCTCACTGATCCTGGATGCTGAAGACGCCCCCCAGCAGTTATCTGAGAGCTCTGTTAACACTTGTTATGTATGTTAATCCCCCCATGAGGGTCTTCTGAAACCTGTGCAGCCTCAGGATGTAACCTGTGCTGTCCAACGGAGTAACCACCAGCACCAAGTGAGCCCACAAGCATCAAGTGACTATTGAAATTTAAGTCAGTTAAAATGATATAAAAATGTAAAAGGTCAGTGCCTCAGTGGTCCTAGCCCCATTTCAAGTGTCCAGTATCTACATGTGTCTGGTGGTACCCACATTAGACAGTGCAATGACACAGCACACATTTCAGCATTGCAGAAAGTAGTGTTGGATCGCGCTGACTTAAATGAAGGAAAGGAAAGAAATATTTATTGGGAAGTTGTGATGTGAAAGGCATCGTATTTGATCTGTACTTTTCCCGTTTCAGAGTGAAGAAGTCTGGCATCAGTGGCCTCAAGTCGCTTGTTCAAGTCACATCACTGGTAGAGAGTGGAGTCAGGATTCGAGCCAGTTTCTCTTAACTCCAAGCCCAGTGCCATTTCCGATATATGGCCCAGGGTTTGCTCACCCGTTCATCCATGGAACACACACCTAATGATAGAGAGTGTGCTTCAATAATTATTATAGGAAAACAGGTGAAAACTTATACTGTGCAAACTGGGCTCTCTACTTACTGAGAAACTATGGTATCAATGGGGGCTATAAGATTAGAGGGATGAATACAGTTCCTGACTTCACAGCACTTATAGACTATGGAGGAGTCAAACATTAAATAGACAATCACAAAATTAATGATCAGACACACTAGGTAAGTCTCAAAGAGGAAATTCCATCAGTTTGGGGAGAGGCTTTTGAATCCCATTTTAAAAAACAAAAACAATAATAATTAGCCATAAAGCTTTAGCTTTCAATGCCTGTGAAGTTCAAATTAGTAAGACAAATCTCTGACACTGTTGGCCTCCTGATTGATGAGTCTCACTGTAATCTCTATGCCTGGTAAACAGAGAGATCTATTTCATTCAAGGTCATCCTGGGTTGGCATGACCAACTTCAATTTCATCCAATTCTCTTTGGGTAGAAGCATTTTTGGAACAAAGAGCTGAGATCAGCTAATTTGTCAACATTACAAAGCAAGAGCCTCATCCTCGTAACTCTTCTCCCTCATTGAACCTTCCCAGCGACAGCAGCTGACATGTGAACCTTGCAGATGGAGATGCAATAGCGTGGCCATTTCTCGACCACACTGTGGAGGGGAAGATAGTGGGAAAATGCTTCTTTGTAGCCATTTCTTTGTCATTTTTAACAGGGTCAAACTCAAATACCCATAAAAGGAGACTGAGAGCCAATATGCTACCCCATCAAATTTAAAAAGCTAGGAAAAAAGAGTCAATGCCATAAACCGATCATTTTCAGTATTTTATTCCTTTTAATTCTAGTCTATTAGTTTCAATAGAAGGACAACAGAATATCCATTACACCGTAACTTGACATGCCTATTATGCCAATAAGATTAGTTTTTGCAACGTTCTCATGTACTGGTTATAGTTTATAGAAAAATTGATTTCACAGAATCAGAGAAATTAGAATTGGAAACATTCTATTAGGTTACTAGATACGTCCCCTAAGACAAGTATGGAATTGATCCCTAGTTTTCAGTGTATTGTCTGATGCATTTTTCTATCAGGTTTGATAGGCTTATATATTTATTATGGGCTGGCAACATGTACCACTAAAAATTATAACAGTGCATCTGAGAAATAATATTCTAGAAAAAATAAGCATTTGCTGAGGGCTAATTTTACTTTGGTGGATTCATTTTTAATATACATGCCACTGTTTATAGCCTTTCATGTTGTAAGAGGCAGGTAGTAGTGAGGACCACGGGTTGGCATTACAATCAAATGGTGAATTTGCATATCTTAAGTTGTGGAGATTTCCCCAGACGTAATTTCCCATCAGAATTCTACAATATGTGGTTTGAATTTTTGATTCCCCCAAATAGCTTATTTTCTGTACAGGAAATTGAGCGCCGTCCCTCAAGCAAATGCTTGTCATCAAACACTTGGCTATGCTGACATTTTCTTATTTTGGGGCAGTGTGTACCAAGCCGTGAGTCTGGGAGAGCCATTCGCAGGAGGGACTCTGAACTGGAGGGCTGGGGGAGGGGTGCGGCAACGGGATGCGCTGGAGTTGACATACACTGTCTGCTTCTCTCTTCCTCGCAGTGACTCAGACAGGGAAAAGGAGGGGAGAGGCCATGGCTTCACCAGGCAAGATTTACACATAATACGAATATCCAAACAACTCCTGGCCTCTCCCAGGCCAAATGGGTGGGGTTTTTCCTCTCTGCTTCAACACAATCTGGTGAAGAATTCTCTTCCCTTTTAAGACCCTCCTTGAAATTCATTTTCACCCGAATTCGTTTATTAAAGATGAGTCCTGCTGGGTTTTCCCTTCACCCCTTGCTCCTTCAAGGAGATAGCAAAAGGAGTGTTAGACGTGGGCTAAGTTGGGGGATGGGAGGGGAATCGAGGCTGTGTCTGGGAAAGGACAGAGAGGGAAGCACCGCTGTGTAGGATTCAGTGAAATAATGCCTGGTTCCCCTTGGTGTTCACAGTCTCCTGTCCCTGTTCAAAGCCCAGGCGAAGTCCGTGTTTGCTCAGGATGCAGCTGATGACTATTACGTCTGGAGAGCGTCCCAGAGAAGGTCTCATACATCTTTTACACACCTGCATGCTAAATGAGCAAGAACACCCCAGTGCTGAGTAAGACTTATGAATGTGTTGTAAATTATGCAAACAAGTAATTTGGCATGTCCAGAAACTAGTGCTATCAGTGGAACAGTCTCTCTAAACTCTCTGTAATTTAGGAGCATGCATACTGAAAGGCAGTGAAACAGTGACAAGGCCTAATTGCTGAGCACAATGTCTCTGCTTCGACAGGTGTCTGTCACAGAGAAGGATGCTAGCCCACTAGGGACTGTTTCACACCCAAAGCAGAAGTCAGTGAAACCGTTCCAGGAGTCTAAAAAAAGGCAGGCACCTTAACCTTGT
>PVKM010028680.1:0-18105 GCA_004027735.1 Carollia perspicillata
TACTGTGTGACCTTGAGAGGGTCATTACCCGTCCCTGGACAAAAGTGTCTCCAGGTATGCAATGAGGTGTTGGCTTGGGCGTCTCTATGCACAGGTCTCTGTGGCCCTGCCTAGACACCAGGGACAGTGGGATGAGGCCTCCTGTGGGCGCTCCCTGAGTGACCCGAGTCCCTAGAAAGCTGAAGCCCCCGAAGCCGGGGGCCCTGTAGCTTCCAGGAGCCACAGCGGAAGCCCTGCACTCTTGCAGCCCTTCATGCTGATAATGCTGAGTCCACCGGTACAATGAAGTCCCAAAGTCACAGGCTGGAGTCAAGTGGATCAGGAAATGGCAGAAAATCTATAGGTCAGAGCCCCAATGGAGTGGGGCAAGGGATGGGGTCCCCAGAGGGGGATGTCAGGAAAACCCCCTCCAGGAGGTGGGTCTGGAGCTATGGCCAGGGTTAGGGCCTTCCCGCCCCCTCTTAACCTCCTCTCCAAGACGCGGAAGGGACTCAGGAACACCAGGGTCCCACCTAGGCACGGTACGGAGGGTTGGGGCAAAGCACCTGAAAGGGAAAGGTGTTACTCAAGGTCACTCACCCAGATACACTCCAGTTCCTCATCCTCCACAACCTGCACTGGGCGCCAGCAAAGCAAAGGACACTGGGCCTCCGCTGAGCAGTTGACCTTCGCACGGTGGTTGGTCCAACCGGAAGTGGCAATGTGCTGGTCAGCGTGAGGGACATCCATACGGGTACAGGCTGAAGCCAAGACTCCAAGGGCAAGGTATGGAAAGCCTCCCCTTACCGCCCTGGGGCACCCTCTTTCCTGGCATTCCCCACTACTGGCACGCCTTGACATCAACAGCTTTCTCAGACCTTAGACCTGCTATCTTGCATCCTTTCCCCTCCTCCTCTTGAAAAATCAGGGCCCTCTGTGGTCCTTTTCTTCCAAAAGCTGGCTCTAAGCACCTCAGTCTCCTGCTCTGAGCTGGCCTTGGTGTCCTTGGGCACCTCTCCAAACCTCAGTTTCCTCCTCTGTAAGAGGGGAATACCGGTAGAACCCATTTCACAGGGCTAGTGTGAGGATCTCATAACAATATATACCCAGTACTTGATGCTAGGCCTGGCACACAGTAGGTGCTTGATAAGTGCAGGTATTTTCATGGTTATTATACTTACTGTTACGGTTGCTGTCTGCCCCTGAACCTGTAGGCTCTCATCTGTAAAGGCCCTTGTGGCATTCCCACTAGGATAGGCCTCAACCAAGTTCTTCGTCCTTTGAGAATCAAGAAGCCCCTGAAGGCAGGGACCGATCTTGTGTTGCCTCTAGTTTCCACAGACAGCCCAGACCCCTGATTCCAGAGGGTCTGATGTGTACAAATCAAAGTTGACTAAACTCCATTAATCAGGACAGACCAATGGGTTCTCCAGGGGAAGGGGCCATGGCATGGGGGCCAAGGGTACTCTCGAATCTCAATTCCCACTTCCCCTCATCTCAGGGCCTAAGTCATCCACATCTCCACTGGAAATATCCCCCAGCATCAATGGCATTCACTTATAGAACCAATGTAGGCAGCGGCCTCTACTACTTGGAATTGCACTAAGAATCCAGAGAGGATTCTGGATTCTTAAGGCTTTGGGAGGCCCCAAGGCAGACAAGGTCCTGTAGAGAGACGAGGTCCCAGGGCTGGCCCCTGCTCAGCCGGCCACACAGCCCTGCTGAGCTGAGCGCCTGGTTACTGCATCCACAACAGCTGAGAAGCAGGACATTTCTCTGGGGCCAGTCGGTGAAGGGGCTTATTAGCTCTCCTACCCTGAAGTCCCTAGGAAACACCTGATGTTTCTGACTTTGCAGTTAGCTCTCCTTAGAATACAGGGAAGTGTGCATTCCATTAAACACACACACAGACAAGCACACACACACACACACAACATACACACACACACGGTCTCTCTCTCTCTCTCTCTCTCTCTCTCTCTCTCCAAATGATTGAATTGAGAACAAAAACAAAGAAGCAAACACAAAAGGCAGTTTTGTGAGAGACCACTCCCTGGCTCTTTGGAAATCCGGGCCCCAGGCTTGGCAGAACAACTTCTCCTATGATCCTGGGCTTGACTGTCCCCACAGGTCATGTCAGGGGGAACTTGAGCTAATGTGTTTAAATAGGCAGTGTGATTAGCAAATCCATTGGTCCTAAGTTCTGTTGTGCAGGAAACTTGTGAAGTTGGAACATATCACTAACATGAGTAAAAGGCAGCCTGGCAGCTCAGAAGGCGCCCGGCCGCAGGGCTGAGCAGTCTTGAGTTCCAGTCCTGCCTCTGTCTCTGACCTGTGCAACCCTAGGCAAGTCACTTCACCACTCTGAGCCTCAGTTGCCCTCTGATAGGCATCCCCTAAGATGACCCCGAATTGTCCCTGCCTTTTGGTGCTCTCCCCCGCCTCCATGTGCAATCCTCTACTCTTGAGTGTGGCCTGGACTAACTGATTCATTTACAGCAGAAATGACATATCAGTTCTTAGGTCAGGTTACAAAAAGACACTGGCTTTCATCCTGGGTACCTTCTCTCCATTACTTGCTTGTTCACTGTGACAGAGGCCAGCGTCCATGTTAATAGCTGCCCTGTTGAGAAGCCCAGATGGAGAGGAACCGATGTCTGTAACCTGCCAGTAGCCACACGAGCAAGCTTGGATGCCGACCCTCTCCAAGTTCAGTCTTGAGATGACTGATGCTCTGGCTGACAACTTGATCACGGCCTTGTGAGAGACCTTGAGCCAGAGTTCTTGACCTACAGAATCTGCAAGATATTTGTTCTTTCTAAGTCACTGAGTTGTGGGGTGACTCGTTATAAAGCAACTGATAAAGCATGCTCCATCTGTAAAATGGGCATAAAAGCTCCTTTCTCCCAGTGGGGCTGGGCACTGAGACAATGTAAGCAGGTGCCTGCTGCTGGTCAGGGTGAGAAATGACCCAACAACTAGGTGCTTTTCCAGTGAAGTTGAAAAGATACACACATTTATGACCCAACAACTCCCTCCTGGGTGTGTACCCAGGAGGTACACAACACAGAGGTACACAACACTTTGTTTTTGTTCTCAATTCAAACAACACAAAATTGCATAGACACATCCATGGGAGACAAGTACAGGAACGCTCGTAAGGGTAGTGTTCGTAATACTGAGGAACTGGAAATATCCTAAATGCCCATTGTTGGGAGAAGGCATAAACAGAATGTGGCATAATCACACGGTGGAATACTATGCGGCACTGAAAACAGATATGCTGGAGCTACCTGCATCAGTGTGGGTAACCCCACAAACACAAGGCTGATGAAAAAACCCAAGATATGTACAAAACATGTACCATTTATATAAGGTTTGAGAACAAATCCTAGACTGTGCATGGATGCCAACATATACAGGGAAAGTATAAAAACACGTATGAGAATGATCAACACAGTGTTACCTTCTGGGGAGAGGAGAAGGGGAGGTATTAGAGCTGAGCCTACCCAAACCCTTCCCTCCGGAGGACTCGCCATGGGCAGGCACAGGAGTTCTATGGTTTCAGCAACCCCACGGGGTCCATTCAATTACCATATCTTCTTACAGAGGAAGAAATGGAGGCACGGGATCTCCCGAGAGATATTCCTGGGCTTTCAAGTCCAGTGGGAGGCCAGGGCTTGTTCCTCAACTTGCCACTAACTCAGGGAAGCCACATTACCTCCCTGGCCTTGGTCTACTCTTCTGTAGAACAGGAGAGACTCACCCCCTGCCCGCTTTGTCTGTGTGGATCAAGATGCTGGGAAAGTCTGTATAAATCAACCTAGAATATTTGCGGAGGCTCCCATGAGCCAAGCCTGGGGCCAGCTACATAGCAGGGGAGACTAAAAACAAAAAGGTGTGGACAAGAAAGTGTGAATTAGAAAGTGATTCAACTTAACACAATTCAGTTCCATTTTACCTCAACTTAGTTCACAGACAGACAATGGTTAAAGTTAAGGAATATTGCTTGAGCACCCCGAACATACTGGACCCTGTATTAGGTGCTTTTATAAATTGTCTCACATAAACCTAAATCACAACCCAATGACGTAGGGACTGTTATCCCCAGAGAACCAATGGGGAAACAGGATCAGGGAAGGTGGCCACCTTCCCCAGGTCACACAGCAGAGCTGCGGTGGTCAGGATTTGCCCTCCCTCCATCCTGAGCTGCCCTTTGTTCTGTGCTGGGGGTACAGATAGAGGGCCCAGGACTTGCTGCCCTCTGGGAACCCAAGCCCAGAGCAAGAGGGTCTAGAGGGGTTGGGAGGAGAGGGAGATGTGAGTGGCTGCAGCAGTCAGGGTAGGTTTCCTGGAGGAGGGGTGGGGGTGGGGGCTTCAGTGGGCTCACTAGTGGTAAGGCAGGCAGAGGCATTCCTCCATCCCTCCCTACCTGCCCATTTATTCACTCAACACTCACCACAGCTTCCTCTGTGCCCCAAATAGCCCCAGTCTAATATGAAGGTCTAACGGACAACGTAATCCAAGCTAAGGCGAGGAAAGCACAGGGGTCATGCACACACAGGGCAGACATGGTGACGGCTGGGCCGAGATCCAAAGGGTGAGTAGGCATCAACCAGCTGTACGGTGGAGGATGGTGCTCCGAGCAGAGGACACGTCAGGGGCAAAGGCCATGCCCTGGGATGGTACAGGGAGGCAGCCCGTCCCACCGTGGCCCCAGCCCAGCTGAGGGGATGGGGCTGAGGTTGCCACCATCTCTCTCTCAAGTAGAGTGTCTAGACACCTTCTACACTCTCTAGCCAGCTGGGTCCCCAGGCCAGCACATCCCTGTTGGGCAGGCCAGGCTCTCTCCCAAAGGAATTAAGAACAGGGGAGTCTGAGCTGTAACAGCACGTGTAATTATGCACAAAAATGAAGGAGAGCTCCTTCATAATTGATGGTGAGAGAAGGTGAATACCAGCAGAGGTGCCCGGCTGCACCACCACATCGTCCAGTCTGGCTGGGACCCAGGGCAGCTGCCTGGTCACTCGTATGCCTATAAATTACTGAAGTTATAAAGAAGAAAGAAGGTGCCATGCCACATCCATACACAACTTGTTAGCTGAGCCTCACGAAGGGGCAGTTGGTGCTTGGCATTGCATGAGCCCACCCACAGCCTCCCTGATTGTACAGGGAGACAGATGAGGGGTGGGTGTGGGGAGAGGCTGAGATCGGGATGCTCCATTCCTCATCCCCTCTCCCAATCCCCTGTGGAGACAGGGGGTGGTAGGAGAGAGCGGAGACCCACAGACACAAAGAGCCCAAACCAGACTAAGAGCTCCCATCACGTAGTGTGCAAGTATGTGCCTGATAACCTGCCAGGGCGGATGCTGGGGCCCGGAAGCACCCTGAGGTCCCGTCCAGCTAATGTGCTGAAGCAGGTGGGTGCTGGAAAGAACTGAACGCTGGAGCCAGACACACAGGTTGAACTTCCCAGGGAAGCCTCTTGCTGGCCATGTGACCTTGGCTATGCGACCCACCCTCGTAGTCGCTTTCCACTCACACTACCGGGAGACAATCATGCCTACTGAGAGGAATGTGGAGGCGGTCCCAGGACAGCATGGACGTGATATTCCTGGTGCACCGTGGACCCCCGAGCATAGGGCACCCCTTCTCCTCTCGTCCACCCCAATCTCACAGGGCTCCTAGTTAGATCAGGCCTCTGTCCCTCTGCCAGCCCTGTTGATGCTCCAGGAAGGCCTGAGTCCAGGACATTGGTAGGAGGGAGGACAGCTGGGGAAGGGAAGGTGTCCAGCTGCCAGTGCTTGGCCCACCCCAGGTTCTACCACGCACAGGGAGTCCCCACTCCCAGGGAGCAGAGAAGGAAGAGGGAGGCGGGTCTCCAGAGCCAGAGCTGCCAACACAAGCAGCCCTACGGGGAGTTGGGAGAGGTAGGAATGTTAGCTGGGAATGCTGGCATTTTGGCTCCTCGATGGGGAAGAGCTTGAAACCCACTGTCTCACAGGCTGGGGGTCTGTAGTCTTTCAGACACTCCCTTCTGGAGGTGGAGCCAGGCAGCCTGATTTGGGCACTTGGATGGCTCTGGTGTGCTCAGCTCAGCCAAGGGCCTAGGGAAGGTGCCCTCGCCTCAGCCTGGCCTTGGAAAAGCAGTCAGGTCGCTCTCCAAAACCCCCCAAGGGCACATAGGGAGTAGGCCCAGGCCCATCGCTTGGGCTGTTGGGCAGCAGACAGGCTCCTCTCCCCAGTTCTAAAATAACGCCCATTAGTTCTCTCAGCGGTTTCCTTCTTCCAGAGGAAAGGGAATCCTGAAAGTTCTTACCAGCGACACTGTGGGCTGGGGCTTTCCTCCAGGGTTCCTCTCTGCACCCCTTTATTTTATCTTGTGCGGCCTTGGTCTATCTCACTGTGGCCTGTTTTGCAGAGGCACAGAGAGATATCACAGCTGCCCAAGGTCACACAGAAAGTCAGTGCTGAAGCCTGGAGCCTGGGCCTCCTGCCTTTCCCTCAGCCCCAGGAGGCGGTGGGGGAGATTATCGTGTCCTGATTGGTGCTCAGCACCGTGTTGTGACAGCCACTGTGCTGTGGCGTTCCCAGGAGCTCTCCTGCTACCTGAGGACTCCCAGCCATTGGCATATGCCTATCTGGCAACAGGTACTTGCCATGATAGCCAGGTAGCCTGGTCAGAGAGGAAGGGAGGAATCTTCAAGGGACAACTCCTGGGACAGGGTGCTCACACAGCCCTCAGGACATCTTTTGCCCAGGATCACACAGTCCGTCTGGTTTCAAAGTCTGTGCCAAACTGAATGGGGGAGTATGAAAAGGTGCAGGGGTATGGCCCCCCACTGCTACAAAGAACTGGGCAGGTGCTCGCTTTTGGGGGAGGGCTGGTCAGGCCAGGTCACAGCCCCTCATGACTCTCAGAGATCAGCATCAGCCCCCCCCCCCCCCGATCCCTCAGCGTCTGCCCTTCCGTCTGGGCTTCCCCCAGTCTCTCTGGCTGACTTTCCTTCTCTCAAAGGGTCAGGGGTGAGACAGGTGGACCTGACTAGGCCCCCTGGATGGTGCTGGGGGCTGAGAAGAAACGCAGCACGTGCGGCTGCCTGGGCTGAACCAGGGAGAAGAGCAGGGCCCTGGGGTAGGACTGGGGGGTGTGGCAACCCTCCAAGACAAGGAAGGCCCTCTCTCCCCCTATCTGGGTCAGACCTCCGTAAGAACTGCTGGGGCGTCAGCAGTCAGGCTGCACTGACAGAAGAGGCTTGTGGGGCGTGTGGGAGACAGCCCAGGGAGGGAGGGAGGCCTAGGAGCTTTTGCAGGGCCTCTTCTGGCTATACGGGCGTAGGCCCCCTTACTGCCATTCTCGGGGCACCGCCCCACTAGTCGGCACAGGGGTCAGGGAAAAGGAGGTACGGAATATGGCTTACCCCAAGCCTCCACGGCTCAGTGTTCACACCTAGACAGGAACCACAGCTGTGGCCCAGAGACAGCAAGCCAAGGGGAAATCTCAGGTAGGGACGCGAAAAGCCAGGGCACCCTTCCTAAGAGTCTCGTGCCACCCCCAGGGCAGGATGCTTGGGCTTTCTGCCCTCCTACCTCATCTCCCTCCGGTATGGGATGGGGGCAGGGAAAGGGCCAAAAAAAAAACCCAGAATTGTCTTCCGGAGGGCAGGCCCCTTGTAGTACAGGCTTCCCCCACTAGGTGGGTGCTCTAGGAACCCATCTGTGTCAGTGCGCCAGCTGGTGCTGTTGTGAGAGGCTTCAGTGAGTGTTTTCGGAAGCCTCTTTCAACGTGTTTGCCCATTTCGTGACGGGTGATTCACAAGCACACCTGTCCACACCTCAGTAACGTTCAGCAGTTCTTGACAAAAACGGCATGACCACCATGCCCCACCCTCCCTATTCACCAGATCTCTCCCCGAGTGACTTGTTTTTTCCCAGATGAAAAAAAGTCCTCAAAGGGAAACGTTTTGCCAATGTGGAAGAGGTGAAACAAAAGACAGAAGAAGCACTAAAAGGCATCAAAATTAATGTGTTCAAAAGCTTTTTTGAGCAAGTGGAGAAATGTCTCCATAGGCGTCTTGCATCGAAAGGAGAGTCCTTTGAAGGTGACCGAAGTTTAAACATGTCAGAGTAAATACACAATTTTTATAAGTAAATTCTGGCTTCGGGGGTCCCCCCACGTACCTGCAAACAGGAAAAAGGTGGTGTGATAAGTGAGAAAATCTTCTGGAATATGGGCCCCTCTAGGCAGAGCGCTTGGACAAATCCCTCTCCTGCCCCAAAGGGTTGTGAGGATTAAGTGAAACAATCTCTTCGGGCCCCTGTGCACAGGGACTGGCACGTGGTCAGCCCTCAGGAGAGTGACCACTGTGGTACAGCCTAGCTGGTGAGGAAGTGCCTGCTTTGTGTGTGTATACAGTTTGTTGAGTTAGTGTTTTTTAAAAAATATATAACTGTGTTGTGTGGCAGATCCTTTTGGTGTCACCATCGAACATAAGGTGTCATCTCCATTGTGTGTGACGGGGTAGGCTTTCTGAGCAGGAGTTTTCCGCAACGCCCTCGTTCTCCAAGACTTCCCACCACAGTCAGAAAGCCCGAGCCCCAATTTAGGGCTTCCTGGCTGTGCTGGGGAAGAGCAGCACCTGTGGTCTATACCTGGGTGGTGCCATCCCTCTCTCTCCCTTCTCTGCCCATGTTGTCCTGGAAGCTCACTCCCCACAACTGGCAGACCAGAGCCTAGCGGTAGGTGGTTGAGGAGATGCCCTGGTTCCAGGGGTCCCAAAGACAGACCTGAGTATCCACCTGCTCCTTCTGGGCCCCCCACCTGCTTGAGGCATTTCTGTTACCTGGGAAACAAGGTTGGAATTGGTGGAAGGGTGAGTGCCATCAGAAGGGCAAGAGAGAACCAGCACATGTGCCCAAAATGACAGGCACTGGGCCCCAGAGCCAGGCTGAGCCAGGGGCAGCTGAGCCCGGGCTGACTTCTCACTGGTCATTCCTAACCCTAATGAACATACTGCTGGCTGGCTCCCTCAATCTCTCCAGCTTCTCCATGTGCAGAAGGGGCTGTTGTGACCATTTCACAGATTAAAAAAAAAAAAACCCTAAAGCTCAGAAAGTGGAGGTGACTTGCCCTGGTAAAGCCAGGAACAACAGCCAGGTCTGGCCCTGATTATGGTTACAGAGGTTTAGGGTTGGACGGAGGACCTCTCTTCACTGAATAAATGATGTGGCTCAGGCCAGCAGCCCATGGTGGAGAAACCTGGAAGGCCTCAGACAGTGGGAGGCTCCCACACTCCTGAACCAAAACATGAGCATGTACACTCAGACTCAGCGTTAACATCACCTACTGGGGCGTGAAGACAAGCCATAAATACCGCCACTGTCAGGATGGCTCATCTGGCAAGTGGGGAGAGGGATCTGGTGTGCCCCCGGAAATTTCCTAGTGACTCAAGTGAGTCATGGACCCCTCTGCACACCCAGACACTCAGCCTCCCATACCCACACACCCAGGGCTGGCCTGTCCAGGAGCCTGGACCCTCCCCCAAAGACAGCAGGGTCAAGAAGACCACCCAGTCACTCCCTAAATGAGGGGCTGAGGCATCTGGGAGGAGGCAGCCCTGGCCGGGCGGCTTGCAAAGACTTCAGACAGGGGTCAGGGAGGGCACTCAGGGCACGCAACAGGGCCAGGAGAATGGAGCAAAGTGAAGGGCTGACCTTGAGGCCTGCTCCTCTTCACCGTCTCTCTCCACCTCTCGTCTCGCCCGCTCTGGAGACGGAGGGGTGGGCCTCACCACCACTCGTTCTCCCAGTGCCCAGCCCCCCCAGCCCTTCATTCCAGAACTTGGCAGGGCCATTTGCATATTAGCAGGGGTGCCCGCTAAGGTAGATGCTAGCAGCATCTGAAGCGTGGGAAGCGTCACCAACAAAGGTAGGCCTGCTCTGGTGGCCCTCCAGTCCCTAGGCAGCTTGGTCCCTAACACCACAGGCCCTTAGCTGCAGGCCTGCACTGGCTTTGTACCCACACCTGTCTTACTGGTCCCCCTAAAGAGCTGGCTCCAGACCCACTGTGGAAAGGCTGGTGGTCTTTCCTTAAGCCCCAATTAGCGCTGAACTGAAGAATAAAGAGAAGCAGTTAAAGACACTGCTGATATAGACTTCCAGCCAAGGTGGAGGCATAGGCAGGTATGCTTTGCTTCCTCGCACAACAAAAAGAGGGAAAACAACAAATTTAAATTGAAAAAAAACAGAACCGCCAGAAAATCGAACTGTATGGAGGTCTGACAACCAGGGAGTCAAAGAAGAAACGTTCATCCAGATGGTAGGAGGGGCGGAGATGGGCAGCCAGGCCAGAGAGGACTCGCAGCAAGGCAGCGGATAGGGTGGGCAAGGCAGCAGCTGGCAGACCCAGCAGCCCCACATTTGTGTGCGGATGAGCCCGAGGAGCAAATGGGGAGCAAGGCAGACCACGCAACCCAGGGTTCCACTGCGGGGAAATAAAGCCTTAAACCCTCTAGCTAAAAAAACCTGTGGGGGTTGTGGCAGAGGGAGGAAGGAACTCCCAGTGTCACAGGAGAGTTTGTTGGAGAGACCCACAGGGTCCTAGAATGTACTCAAACCTACTCACCCAAGAATCAGCACCAGAAGGGTCCAATTTGCTTGTGGGTAGCAGGGGGAAGTGGCTGAAAGCCTGGGAGAGCTGAGCAAGCACCATTGTTCCCTCTCTGACCCCTCCCCCACAGACAGCGCCACAATGCAGGGGAGTGGGTTGCTCCACCCTAGTGAATACCTAAGGCTCCCCCGCTTACTACGTAACAGGAGTGCCGACACAAAGAACTATATGGCCCAAGTGAAAGAACAGGTCGAAACTCCGTGAAACGAACTAAGTGATGAGTAGCCAACCTATCATATGCAGAGTTCAAATCACTGGTAATCAGGATGCTCATAGAAATGATTGAGTATGGATGCAAAATAAAGGAAGAAGTGAAGGTTCTGCAAAGTGAAATAAAGAAAAATGTTCAGGGAACCAACAGTGAAGGGAAGGACATTGGGACTCAAATCAATGATTTAAGCCAGAAGGAAGAAAGAAACATTCAACCAAAAGAGAATGAAGAAACAAGAATTCAAAAAAATGAGGAGAGGCTTAGAAACCTTGGGGACGATTTTAAACATTCCAACATCCAAATCATAGGGGTACCATAAGGAGAAGAGGAACAGCAAGAAATTGAAAACTTATTTGAATAGTGAAGGAGAAGTTCCCCAATCTGGCAAAGAAAACAGACTTGCAAGTCCAGGAAGCTCAGAGAGTCCCAAAGAAATTGGACCCAAGGAGGAATGCAACAAGACACACCATGATTAAACTGCCCAAGATGAAAGAGAAGAGGAGAATCTTTAAAGCAGTAAGAGAAAAGGAGACAGTTACCTACAAAGGAGTTCCCATAAGGCTATCAGCTGATTTCTCAAAAGAAACTCACAGGCAAGAAGGGGCTGGAAAGAAGTATTCCAAGTCATGAAAGGCAAGGACCTACATCCAAGACTGCTCTATCCAGCAAAGCTATCATTTAGAATGGATGGGCAGATAAAGTGCTTCCCAGATACAGTCCAGTAAAGGAGTTTATCACCTGGCCCTTATTATATGAAATGTTAAAGGGACTTATCTAAGAAAAAGAAGAAGATCAAAACTATGAACAGTAAAATGACAACAAACTCACAACTATCAATAACTGAATCTAAAACAAAAACAAAAACAAAAAGAAACTAAGCAAACAACTAGAACAGGAACAGAATCACAGAAATGGAGATCACATGGAGGGTTATAAGCAGGGAGGGGGAGAATGGGGAAAAAGGTACAGGGAATAAGAAGCATAAATGTCAGGTACAAAATAGGTAGGTGGAGGTTAAGAATAGTATAGGACACGGAGAAGCCAAAGAACTTACATGTACGACCCATGGGCATGAACTAAGGGAGCAGAATTTTGGTGGGAGGGAGAGTGCAGGGCGGAAGGAGGTAAAGAGGAGGGAAAAAAGGAGGCAATTGTAATAGTATAATCAATAAAATATACCTAAAAAAGGACCTCGCTAATATAATTCTCCCTTTGTCGTGGACATGAGCCAGCCTTACTCAGGTGTGGAGGAGAAGACAGCCCAGGAACATAAGATCCCAGATGGTCCTCAGACGCCTTCTTTGCCAGGGGGCGAGGAGGCCCTAGAAGAGACTCAGCCTGGTTGCCATTTCACAGCGAGTCCAGTGAATGCGCGAGTATATGAGCAGGCCTCAGTTTCCCCATCTACAAGTTGGGACAACACTGCCCATACTGCCTGCTTCATGCAGGGCCTAGCAGCACGTAAAGGGTGGCGAAGGGTCTTCTGCATGAAGCCTGGTGGGGATGTGATGGGGGCAGACACACCTACGGCCCCCATAGTCAGTAAAGGGGCTGACTGTTCCTGCCTGTGCTTGTGCTGCTTGTCAGGGGAGTGTGGCCCCACCCAAACACAGCCCCCATGCCACCATATACCAGCCTACAGGAGAACCTGGCGTGCACACGGAGGCACCCCCACCATGGTCACACATGGGGCACACCGGTTCTGTCCCATAAGGAGTCCTGCGTTCCAGCTCCTGCTGTCATGGCAACCTAGAAAGCTGACTGTGGCAGGGGTCGGGTGGAGAGGGGTGAGGGGACTGGGCTGTGGCTTACAATTCACAGAGAGGGCCAAGCCCTCCTTCCCTCCTCTTTGTGCTCTCAAATATAGCTCAAACTTTATGAGCAGGAGAAGCATGAGAGGAACCTGGGATTTCTCCATTTCCAGGAGGACCTGAGCAAAAGCTAGCCAGCCATCCCTCCTAGGAGCAGCCGTGGCAAAGTATAGACCCACATTTAGGGTGAAGTGGGAGGGCTAGCGCCAGGCTGAGTCTTCGTGATATTCTCTCGACTCCAGTCTGACAGTCTGAAATTCCAGCATGAGAGATTTCCTCCACTGGGCCTCTGGGGTACCCCTGTCCCCATAAGTCACTGGGCTGGGATTAGCAGACAGTCAGGGAGCATGTGCTACTTTAAACTGGGCCCAGGACCAGGAAAGGCCTTGCCATAGACCCTAGGGAAAAATTAAAATGTCTACTTCTTGCTGAGCATTTGCTCCAAGCCAGGCACTAGGACCTCCTATAATCCAGGTGGTAACTTGTTTCACATTCTGAACAACGAGATGAGGAAGTCTCCTTTAGCATCCTCATTTTACAGGGGACAACGCAGAGTAACAGAGAAGCACAGCAGCTTACCCAAGATCACAGAGGAGTAAGCGATAGAACTGGGACCAGCAGGTGCACTCGAGATGAAGAGAATAGGGGTGCAGGGAGGGCTCTAGGCTGGGTGGCCATGTGGTCTGGGACTTGGAACTCATTGCTCCAACTGCCTACTTGCAGACACTGATTCTGAAGCAGGGAGGGCAGTTTCCCTAGTGGCCACCCCAGTGGGAGTCTGGAGATGGGTGGGTGACCTGCGGAGAACCCAAGGACCCCAGAGGCTCTCAACCTGGCCCTGCTATGGTCCCTGGAATGTCCTGCTCCTGACAGAAGGCACTAGGAAGCCAGAGAGGAAATGGCCCTGGTCCACCTGCCAGAGCACAGGCCAGGGGAGAGGCAGGCCCAGCTCACAGGAGAGTCTGACACCTGGTCGGTAGTGATCAGAGCGGAAAGGGGAGGGGGATGAGCCCCAGGGTTGGGGGGGGGGGAATCTAAGGGCCTCCCTGAAAGAGGCAGTCTTGCAGGAATGGTAAGATCCTGCCCTGCAGAAAGGGGGACAGACATTCCAGGAGGAAGGTGCAATGGTGCAGAGGTTGGACAGTGGGTCTATACAAAGCCCAGGGAGTGGCCACAACTGCCCATTGTGGGGACAGAGTCAGAACATGGTCAGAGGCCAAGTGAAGCCTGGAAATTCCTCTCCAAGGTCTCCCTCCCCAGCTGAGATGCCACCATTTCTAAAAGACCAAGGGCCCAAGGGCCTCCCTGACGTTGAGCAGGAAGATACACAGGTACAATGGCAACTTAATGGACACAGATGGCGCTGCCTTTGAGTCCAGGCTCAAGTGGGCACGCGGTGGCTGCTGGCTCAGAGCAGGTGCTGCCCAAGGACAGCCGTGCCGAAGGCTGTTCCAGGCATCGGGAAAGGCCCTGACAGGCCACTGGACCGCTTGCTGCTGCCCTGCCCCATGCCCCTCTCTTCCCTGTCTACTCTGCTCCTCCCTCCATCCCCTCTCTTCCTTCTTTCCTTACGTCTTCCTACCCCTGTTCCTTTACCTATTTTCAGCCCTCAGCACTTTTCCTGGAAGAGAGCAGCTGGGCTGCTGCAGCCACAGAGGACTGCTTTTTGACTACTTTGCAGATTCCCCACCTAGATAAAAACAGAAGACACCCTTGCTAGCAGATGGACAGATGGACAGCGAGATATTTATTTCCCTGCCTCCTTCTTTCCTCCCCTCTCTTGACTCTGTTCTGGGCTACCTAGGAAGACCGGGCAGTGGGATGGTGGCTAAGGGAGTGGGATAGTAAGGGACTTTGGTAGCACTGTAACTCCATTCTACAGAAGAGGAGACTGAGCCCCAGGATCACCCAGATACAATTATAGTTGCAATATTAACATTAACCATACTGCTAGCATTTGAGGAGCACTTGCCGCATGCCAGGTACTGGGCCAGACACTTCAAATGCAATGAACCTATAGGCAGATGCATTATTGGCCCCATTTCATGGAGCGGAAAACTGAGGCTCAAAAAAGGGCAGCCACTGGCCTAAGGCCATACAACTGATCAGGCAGAGCTGAATGTCCAGGCAACCATGCACATGGCCACTCTAGCAGCAGCACTACTCCCAGCTCTCTGTAAAGCAGGAGAACCAAGATTTAAACCCATGTTTGTCTGCATTCTCATTCTAAGACTGACGATTGTAGTTCCAACACAGGATGACCTGCCCCGAACCTGACTCTGAGGCAGGCAGGCGCAGAGTTCCAGCAAGTCTGGCTCAGCTCTGCCCTGCCCTCTTTGGGCCACAGAGACCCTGCTAAGAAAGAGAAAGACTGGACAGGTCGAGCCCTGGGTAGTAACAAACGAAGTGGGGCCAAGCCCCCCAGTCCTAGGACCATGCTGAGCAACCCATACCCCCTTCTAAGGGTCACCCTGTGCTTACCCCATTCTCCAGAGCTGGAGATTTCAGGTAAGCCCTTGCTCCTCTAGGACCCCAGTCTGCTCCCTGGTATCAGAGGATCCAAGGTGAGCCTAGGCCTCAAAGCTGTGCATACACATGCCAGTGGCCCCAGAAATCCCACACACACACCCATAGCACCCCTGTAAGGCCAGGAGGCTCTCAGCTCTTAAACTGTGCACCCCAAGTCCAAACTTTGGTGAGCGCCTTTAAGACACATCCAAGGAGTGAAGCTCCACCCCGCACACTCAGGGAGGCCAGCCAGATGGGATGCGGGTGCACGACAGGACAGCCCTTGTGTTATCCACAAACCCAGAGCCCTCCTTGTCTGACAATGTGAAAATGTTTTTAATGGCAGCACACTGGTTCAGGTCAGTTGAATGTGCCAGGCTAATTTGTGGCCTGTGTAAATGTTCATGAATTCCAAGTAAACATAGTGGGTGGCGAAGCCTGTGTTCAGTGTTTGGTGAGACAGAGGACTTTATAAAAAATATGTCTGGTTGTTAGAAATGCATGTGTGAGGCCAGTGGCAATGCACGCGTTTACTGCAAATGTAAGGTTTGAGGCATATACCCATGGGAATCTGTAACACAGAGCTGACCATCAGAGATGAGAGAACAAAGGCCAAGGGTCACACGTGGGAAGGAAAGAAGGGCTGTGAGTGGGGAGGAGGGCACAGGGGCAGCCGGGGGTAGGGATTGTGGCTGCTGGCTCAGGGCAGAGCATCTGGTCACCGGGGGTCCAGAGGTAGATGGAGAAGGGCTCCGGCTGGAGGACGGAAACCAAGGGACCCCCGAGGACAAGTTGGAGATTTGGGCATGCCAACTGGACCCTCTGCCCAGGCTGGGCTGCCCCAGGTGTCCCAACACTGCTATGACTGAGAGAGTGACGCCCTGCCAGGGGGAGAACGGGGAGGAGGAAAGAGCGGGGACCCTTCCACCTCCTCAACTCTGTCATCCCAAGGGGTCGACTATGGAAAAATACAACTAGAGTCATGAAGCCTCAGGTCGAGTCCAAGCCACAGGAGATGTGGTCAGTGCACAAAAAATCCCAAGCCCCAGTCTTCTCACATGAGAAATGGAAGGGTGGTGATGCTGCCACGTGGTTCCCTGCGTGAGAGGGGGTGCCGAAGGTCTCTGTGAGCTGTAAGACGCTGTGCCGTGTGGGGAGGGAGAGGAGCCCTGGGCCCGGGGCTGTGCTGTCTATTGGCAAGCACCAGCGAGGCCCGTCTGAGGTCTCTGTGGTGTGCGAGCACGTGCACATGTGTGCTTCTAAGACCAAAGCTCTCAGAGACTCCGCCACGAAGGCTTGTGCTGAGAGAGAAGAGGACATTAGGTTTCAGGAGAATCTTAAAAGATATATATATATACACACATATATATATATATAGTGGTGCCCAGGTGGGACACAGAATAAAACGGCCTTTCCGGTTATTTTTCCATTGTCTCCATGCGGGGTAAAATGGTAAAATGGGCAGAGGGTCACCATAGCGACCCCGGCCACCCAGCAGCAGGCAGACTGGGCAGAGCAGGGTGAGTCACCCAGTAGGCCCCAGAGGCCAGGGCTGGGTCTAGCCCAGCACCCTGTCCCGGGCATCCAGCTTCTCCATTCTGGAAGCCACCACCACAGGGGGAGGACAGACTGCAGTTGCCAAGTGGTGGGCCCAGGCTAGGTTGGGGACTGGGAGCCACATCTAAAGATGGAGAAGTCTCAAGACTGGGATGGGGTGAGGTAGGGACAAAAGGGCAGTCCTGCAGGGTCATCACAAGTGGGGAGGCCGTGTGCGGCTAGCACAAGACTGGGGGATGGGGTAGGCAGGGGGAGGGTACAGGCGCTGCAGTGAACGGGGCATGGGTGGGGGAAGCTGGTGGCTCTCCTGAGCTAGCCCTGAGCCTGCGCTAACGCAGGGCGAGTAGACATCTTAGAGGCTGAGTCGAAGGCAGAGGTCAGGCAGGACAGAGATGTGGAGAAGAAAAACCTAGTTGGGAAAGAGCAGCCATGGCAGACTGATGTGTCTGGGTATGTACAGAGGCCACTTTTGATGGAAAACTGAATTGGGCGAATTGGGGAGAAGAGAGCCTCCTTACTGCATATCCCTAGTGCCTGATACTCTAGAAGTTTGTTTGTTTTTTTTAGTAAATGACAGAGGCCTGAATGCACAGTGTTCAGAAAGCTACATGGACACTCTAAGGAGGCAGCTGACACCTTCTTTCTGGTAATTTGTAGGATATATAAAAAGGGCTAAGTAGCCGAAGAAGCCAGTGCTACCTAAACTTGCTAAAGAGACAGTAGCTGGCCTGCAAAGACAGAGGAATCTTAGCATCACGTGGCCTAGGGCACACCTGGAGCTTCCGGAAACCCAATCTGGGTTCGGTTCCTTCTCAAGGCCAAAGACAAAAGCTCAAATTTGTATCAGGCGGTGATTGATAACCATCCATTTCTATCCAGAAAGCACCACACTGTTCCTAGGTGTCTAGACTCTGTAAATGATGCTCTGACTTCATAAGCAATTAAGCAACCCTCACAGTCCTAGAAGTCACACTTTCGAAACAGCTTCACCCAGCGAACTGGTACTTCTGCCAGTCTTATTTCCAGGGAAAGAGGCTCTGCAGTAACTTGGGGTTTGGGGAACTTGGGGTCTCTGGGCTGAAGGCTCAGCAAGGGTGGCCTTGGAAGACATCTCAAACTCAAGGTCAAAGAAAGTCACAGAGCAGGAAACCTAGAGCCCATTCCCCACCCATGCCGGAACATGGCTCTGTCTGCTCACTGGGAGATGTCTCCGGATGACTCCTGAGAAGTGGGCACACACACAGCACAGAGTCAAACAGCGTGAGCACATGTCACGCACCCATTGGCTCTGAGCAACTCTTGTGCCTTCCCTGTGCATCAGGGAATCAGTGGGACAGAGTGCCAGTCACAGGACCTTGTGAGGATCGAAT